>OU015747.1:138689353-138712516 GCA_907169655.1 Acomys percivali
CTCTCTCTCTCTCTCTCTCTCTCTCTCTCTCTCTCTCTCTCTCCCCTAGCCCCACCTAGCTCCTGCCCTGCCCAGGTGGGATGGCTTTTTATTAAGCAAAAGTTAGGTCAGACAGCAAGCAACATCCCCAACATTTTTGTAACAATGCAGCTTAAGTTCATTGGTTGGGTTTGTTTTTCCATGCTGAGTATAGCAGTTGGGTGAGGGAGGCTGAAGTTTGAAAGGATAAAGTGCATAAGAAAATGGGAACTGGTTAGGAGACAGGCTGAGGGGACTGATGGCGGGAGGGCTCAGATTTTTTAAACAGCTAAAAGAAAGTTAACAAAGCAGTGAAGTACAAGTTATATAGACCACAGACCCTAAGGCGTATTTAAAATCCTAAAATGCTAATCTCTGCTTGGTCCAGAACTTGTCAAAAAGTTCTGACCAAACAGACGCCAAGAAAGGGCATCCTATATGTGTAAATACGTCAAGGTCATGTGGCAGGATTTGCTGCTGAAGAAAATGTCCTGTTTCCTTATTGGATCAAACACACTTTCAGTGGCTGGGAGGTCCGTTCTCAAGTTCTCAATTTGAAACTCCCAGAGAGTTTGTGTCCCAAAGTAGTGGTGGAAGATGCATAAGGTACATCTGGCAGTAGCCTAGGAGCCCAGCCACTTTCCCTTTCCTCCTCTTTCCCATCACCTTGTTCTGTGCATGCGCAGAAAGCCTTGCTCCACATTCCCAGGCCCAGTAACCTCCTCCAAGCATCTGCTCCATCACCCCCCCACAGCACTCATGGTTAGTGCTCACCAGCTATAGCATTTGGTCCAGTCCCACCTCCAGAAGATGACTTCACGGAGAGGTCACTCATTCGTGGCTGGGCTTGTACCATCTAGCCAAAGCAGAGTGAGGCTTACCAGGCCACACAGCAGTTGTTCCATGTCATCTCCTCGGCACCTTCACAATGTCCTTTCTAGAGTGTCATTCAGAAGGGATAGCTACATCCTAACCATGAAGGTTAGACACTGGGCTGAGGGCCTTGGGTTGAGGAGGAATGGTGCCTAGTCCCTGAGTTTGGTGCTACCAACTGCTTCTGCACTGTGAAATATTTTGTGTGACTCTGTGGAAGCAGGTTTTCTGATCCTGGAAGAAGGTTTTGCAGAAATGTAGCTTTTCTTCTTTTTTAACCAACACACACAGTCGTCATCTTAGGCCAGACTGTTTACAACAGTAGAGAAAATAAGAACTCACATACTGAGAGAATGCATCCTGTGAGCCTCCAAAGGAATGTGTTAAAATATCTCCTACTACTTAAATAGTGCATGGAAAAAAATAATTAATAGAACTTATAGTAAATGTCAACTTAAAAGCTCAAAGATGTTCTACAATTAAAATCCAAAATAATACAGGAAAGTCTGAATTGACTTGATAAATCTCTGTGATTATCAGCTTGGAGGCAAAATCGAAGGCAGAAGTAATATTTTCAAGAGAATTGCTGTCTATAATTCATTTGCTTTAACTTAGAATTTGAACTAGTTTTTCTGGCAAGTTTAATTGGCTTTTCTGCCTTTTCTTGCATTTGATGCTAATTCTGGCTAATCTGTTTTGAAGTGCATTAGTGTTGCAAATTCTAAATTACAGATGTGATCTCACCCATACACTATCCTGTGCTGGTCCAGTGTTTATTTTCATAGTATGAGTATTTCAGACTTTCCGTGTGGGTGGAGTGATGTTATGTGAATGAGTGTCCCGAAGACCGTGTCATTCACAAGTTCACTTCTATCTTTTGACTTAGGAGCCAGCAGGTACAGACTCATTTCTTCAGGTTTACCCAGGCTGTCAAGGGAGCTGTTCTATTATCTGTTGAAGGTCGCTGGTTAGCCGACTATGCAAAAACAGACACTAGAAATTAAGTTGCTTAGATTATTTGCTATGTGAGAGTGTGGGCAGTGTACCTTCTTTCTCCTGCATTGACTACTTTGTTTTATTTGTTGAGCTATTGAAAACTCTTAAAAATACACAAGAGCAACGGTTCCATTGGACTTCCTGGCCATAGTTAGGCTAAATTCTGTCTAGACCCAAACACTCTTGCTGGCAACTGTGTAGGCAGATTAAACAATAAGATTCTCACTGTAGGATTTAAATGGACGTTAAGGCTACAATGTGTCACCCCTGCTTTGTGAATATTTTTAATTTCCCAAGAATCAGAATATTTTAGAATCTCCATTGTTTATGTGATTTTTCTTTCTGTTTTAGTCCTGTTCACTTATGAACATTTTAACATAAGAGTGTTATACATATGTGTATACATATGTGTATACATGTCTATGTGTGTGCATATGTACACAAACACACATATATGTAAAGATGTACATTTATGCTCATATATCTGTTTGCATACCTAAATTATATGTATATATAGGTACATACATGTATATATATACACACATGTATGTGCATGTATGTGCCTGTGTGTATATGTACAGGTATGTGTATACATATATATACACCCATGTGTGTTTGTGTGCATATATACATTGTATATATGTGTGGCTAGTTGTACACATATCTGATGGTATATTTACATATATATGAGTAGGGTTATATGTATATGTAATAGCTAGTGAAGCATAAAACATAATCTGCAAATTAATGGTTGATTTAAAATGTTGATATTTTGGATTATGTAAAGCCAAAGTGATTATTCTCAGAGAGTAAATTGCCTATGCAATTTTCTCACTGTGTAGCTCAGATTGGGCTGAATCTCTCAAGGCTCCTGCCTCAGCCCTATGAGTGTGAGGACCTCTATAGCACCATGTCCAGTACACGGACAGTTTTTGATCTAGGACTGGAAAATATAAACTCAACGATCCTCACTGCATTTTTGCCTCTCTGCTTTTACGGTAGACACTCCCACCTCAGTAGCAAGAACATGCAGTGTTATTCATGTGTGCCTTAGTGGCATGGTTTGCACATTGTATTTTTGAAAGACACTTGAATGTGCTTGTCATTTTGATGTCTGGTTTTTACAGTGTCTGTTCCAGTTGGGAGTCAGTAGATAAGAACTCAGCTGCGTGAGGGTGTGAGGGATTCAGAGAGGAAAGAGACGACTGGCAGTGAAACGGTTGCTGGCTTGTTTCATTATGTGGTGCTGGGGACTGAACCCAAGGCCTTGGCCATTTTGAGGCAAATGTTGTAGACAAGTCACACTCCCAGCTGCACTGTCTGGTCCCACGTTCCACCGTTGTGTCACTTCAGAGTGTTTGGAAAGAAGTGAGAACGTATCATAATGCTATACCACAATATTATGTACCAATTACTATTGGTATGCTTTACCAATATTATTATTATTGTTATTTTATTTTTACTCTATCTTAGGATAAGGATGTATAGTTCAGTGATAGAGCAGTTTCCTGCAATACACAAAGTCCCACCTCCTACCTCCAAGCACTAAAATGAACAGCTATGCAAAAGGCTGGAACTGTGACTCCATTGGCATGCACAAAGCTCTGGGTCCCAACCCCAGCCCCACTTAAAACCCAGGCACTGTGCCACATGCACGTGACCCCAGCACTCTGAAGTGGAGGCAGGAGGATCAGAACTTCCTCACCTAGGCAGTGATTATCAGGCCAGCCGGTGATATGTCAGACACTGTCTCCAAAACAAAAAGGACTGTATGGCAATGGCTCAGTCACAATAGCTATAACTCAACACGCCTTTGAGTCATCTCTAAAAGTGTACTTCAGACTTTGTGTTTTAAATGAAACCCTAATTTAGGTAAACGAAAGTCCTCTTTTTACTAGTACCCTTGAAACAGGGCCTATGCTATAGAACCTAGAAAATATAAAACTGCCACTTGCAATAAATTGTCTTTATATATGCATGTGGGCTCTAGGAATGAAATCCAGGTCCTCAGTAAGAGCAGCCCTTGTCCTTAACAATGCAGGAGGCCTTGTCCTTCCCTAGAAGCAAGTGATCTCAAGCTCTCTCCTCACACACCCCTGCTTCTGAGGCACTCTCATACTGGAAGAAAGCAGTCACCCTGCCTCACTTTTGCCAAGGATTGCCTCTAAACCTCTGCTGCGTCAGCCTGCTAGCTAGTAGTCTACCGTAGGAGCACGCTGGAGCTCTAGGGGTTTCTGCCTGACCCTCCAAGTCTCAGGGACTTTGTGGCTTAGTTCAGTTCTGGCCACTTTGCCAAGGAGAATTTTTGCCCTGGTGTTGGACTTCTCAGGGAGTGAGGTGGATCTGGTCATTTGAGTGCAGTTCCCTGGACTTTCCCCCAGCACCTGACACTATAATCAGCATTATCTGTTGACTGATGAAGAGGCCGGAGGCTGTTCTTTGATTACAAGATAAACTCAAACAAAGGAACCCGTACCTTTGTTGACTTGGGAATAGCTTTCCTTGTAGCTATGCCTCAGTTAGAAGCCAAGCCTTTTTAAAAAATGCTTTATCATTAGTTTCTTTGAGACAAAGTTTCACATCTAGCTGTCTTGTGAGCTTATAAAAATCCTCCTGCCCCAAATCCCAGCCACCTGAGTAGTCTTTAGGCACATTATTTCCTGAATTCCTTCTTGCTTTTGCTTTTGTGACAAAGGTTTGTTGGGTAGCTTTGAACTTGCAGTGATAGCTCTGTCCCCACTTTACCTGACTAGTGACAACTCAGACATTATCAGGTACAGCCTCATTGAATGCTTTAAGGCAAAGTGCTGCCAATAAAACTTTATGCGTTGTGGCGTTGGAAGTGCTTGTTTTTCTATAATGAAGCAATTCTCTTTCTTCCAACCTTAGCTGTAGATAAACGGAGTTGGAACAGACGGGAATGTCTACCAGAAAGACCCGAGAAAGCAAGAAGTCATGAGAGTAGGGTTGTCAGGGGCCTCTGCTGGTGTGCATGACTTGCAGTTGATGAAGGAAAAAGATGTGGGTGAGACACAGAAGAAAGCAAACACACTCTGTCAAAAGTCAAGGTGTGGGGCTGTGGGTGTGGCTCAGCGGTAGAGTCCTTGCCTCTTCAACTTGAGGTCTTGAGTTCTATCCCAAGCACAGTCAGTCAATAGGGTAATCAACCAATCAATGGGAAACAGGCACATTTCGAAGCATAGGTCAGGCTTGTTCCACTTTCTTGGTGAAACCCAGAGTCAAGGAACAGGTTTCTGATTTATTACTTAATAAACCTAGATAGAGTCTTAGGAATTAAAGGCCTTTTAACCACCATCTTATGAATTGAATTAATCCATTTTCAAGCATTATCATGAGATACCAACAGTTCTGGTCACTGGCACTCATGCAAACATTATAGTAGTCTCACCTAAAAGCAAATGAGGTGAAGGATTCTGGTGAAGAATTTGGAGCTGAAGTGCATCTAGTTCCATTTGTTAATTTGGTACTAGAGATCGAACCCAGGCCTTCACACATTCATGATTTCCCATGGAGTTGACCCTCAGTCTCTAAGACTGCAACCAGTAGATGTGATAGTGGGGCTTAGTTTTATTATTATGGTTAAAATAATAAGTTTGGAACCTTAGCCACTTTAATTGTTCAACACAGACTGAGTAGTAGATCCTCAGAGGTCCATCTGTGACCCTGACACTCTGTGCAGTTGACACAACTTCTTGTGTCCACCTGCCACCAGCCCTGGGCAACTGCACTCATTTTTCTGGATCTATTAGTGGGCAAATATAGACACAGAACACAAGCATAACCAATAGCCAGGAAGACCAGCAATATTAATTTTCTGGCCCTAGGGATGGAACACAGGGCCTTGTGGATAGTAGGCAAGTGTTTTACCCTTGAGCTAAATCCTGAGCTTCAGTGTGTGTCTATTTTTGTGTCTAGTATCCTGAAAGTCCATCCATGACATGTGGTATATTCCAGAACTTTTATTTTTTTGAAAACCAAGTAACATTCAATTGTGTGTATGTAGAGTAGAAAAAAAATCCATTCATATCTTGATGGACATTTAATATGTACCCACATTCTGGCTGCTTAATCATGAATATGCGGTTGAGTATGCAAATATCTGCACAAGATGCCACTTTCTGATCTGAAGGCTGAGACCAGAGGATCCAATTATTCAATGCCTACCTGGCTGCGTAGCTTCTTCAAGACCGCCTTGGGAAAGTTAGGCAGATCCTGTGCCAAGATGGAGCGTGTAGATTGGTTATAGTGCACCTGCCTGACATATGTAAGACTCCGAGTCAATCTCCAGTTCCAACCCCCAGAATATATTTTTAATCTGTTTGAATATGTATCAAGGGCAGGAATGGCTAGCTCAGGTGTAACTATATTTCTTATAGTTTTTTTTGAGGATTATCTTTACTGTCTTCCACTCCACCCTGCCTCCTCCCTGTAACATACACATCATCTCGAGCACTTGTTATTTCTTATTTATCTTATTTTGGGTCTTTTTTTTTTTTTTTTTTTTTTTTTACTTTAAGGTGATTGTTTAAATGTTTTTGAGTAATTTCGTGTGTGCCCAAATTTAATGTTTGTTTTGTTTTGTTTTTATTTTTCACCTCTTTGGATTTACAGATAATTACAGAATCAGGCAGTCTACATAGGGGTCAGTTTTCTGAGTTCAGTACTATGTTTTTATGCTAGTTATTTATGGTGTATTCATTGATTTGTGATAGGAATAAGCTACAGGTGGTTATGAGCTGCTTGACATGGTTGCCAGGAGCTTAACGCAGGTCCTCAGATGTGCTGTTAGGTGGAGCCCACGTGTCCGTTGCTGATACTGAATATATTAGTTTTTACCGTGTTCCCATGTTGTTTACTGCTTCTCATAATCTTGATTCTTTGTCACCCTAGGAGAGTAGGGTCTACCATCACTATACACTTTCCTGATACAGAAACTGAAGGCTCGGGAGCAAGTGGGTCTCAGAACAATCAGACCCCTCAGTCATGACACTGCCTTGTACATTCTAACGGTCTTTAAAGAACTGAGTAATTTTAGACTGTATTTTTCTTGAGAGATTGCAGTCGGTGAACACTTTTTTTCCCCATTAAGTTGTTAAAATAAAATGAAAGTCAGGAATTAAGAATAGTACAAAAGTTATGATTAGATAATATTAAGGGTTTTTAGAAAGGAGACGTTCAGGCTTAAGGTTTAAAAATACCTACTGTTTTATCACTCATTTTCAGAAATCCCTTAAGTTTAAAGCTGGGAAGCTCAATCCTGCCCTGTCGTCGCAACTGGGTTTTCTATCTCTGTCCCTTGAGCTTTCCTGTGCTGCCCTTTATTTCCGCACCTGGCTTGGCTAGTGCCAGGCTGACCATGAAATATGTGTCCTTGTGCACTGTGTGTTACACATGTCTATTAGCTCTCAAGGGAAAGTCTGTCTTCACTTCCTTCCTTCTTTCCTTCCTTCCTTCCTTCCTTCCTTCCTTCCTTCCTTCCTTCCTTCCTTCCTTTTTCCTTTTTGGTATTTTAGACAAGGTCTTACTATAGCTCAGGCTGGCTTGAAAACATGGAGCAGTCTCTCTGCCTCAGCTTTCCCAGGGACAAGGTTCTAGACCAGCTCTCCTCGGGTGTTTTGTGCCTGGTTTGTATTTAGCTATGTATTTATTGTTGTGAGGGTGTGTGTGGGATGGGGGGGTGTTGTGTCTGTGCATCTGTATGTTTCTGCGTGTGTGTATGTGTCTCTCTGTGTGTGCATGTGTATATGTGTGTCTGTGTGTTTGTGCATAAGCCACAGTACACATATAGGGGTCAGCAGACAGCTTTTAGAAATCATTTCTCTCCAACATGTGAGTTTCTAGGGATAAAATTTAGGCCATCAGGCTTAGCAGCAAGTCCCTCTGCCCACTGAGCTTTCTATATGGTCCTCTCCTCAGGTTTTGATGTGAGAGTGACAGTCTACTTTTACAAACTTCTCAAGAACAGCACCAGGCAGCCCAGAACGTGTGTCTTTTCTCTTTCTTTTTTCTAATAATGACTATTACTCTGGAGGAGGAGAACTTTCAATTCTTATCACATTCTGTGGCATCGATTCTGGACTTATGTTTGGTTTATCTAGCTAGTTTTTGGAAAGAACATTTTAATACGCTTCTGTAAAGTTGTCCCCGAGGAAGGAATCCTCCTGTAGCTAGGCCTACCTTGAACTCGGTGTGCGGGTCACCTTCTGGTCCTCTGCCCTTCACCTCCCAAGAGGTGGGATTACAGGAGCATCCCAGCCGGCCTTTCTTATACAGTGCTGTGGTGTAGCTCAGGGCTTTGCCCAGGCTAAGTAAGCACTCCTCCAACTGAGCTCCAGCCTTGGCCTGTGGCTTAGATGTTAGGCTCAGATTCTGAACATTCCTTCCCAGCAAATCTGGACACATCCCGCATTGCATTCTGATGAGCACTGTATGCACCCTACTCACTTGGTTCCCATTGGAGGGAGGCCTGAGAGAAATAAGAGCACACACCTGCATGCATTTGTGTAGGCCAGAGGTCCACATCTGGTGCCTGTATCACTGCATCTATCACCGAACCTGAATTCTGCTGAGTGACTAGAGCCTCCTGTGCCCATCTCTGTACACTGGGACCACAGGGAAAGGCCTCCATGCCTGCGGAGTAGGGATGTGGATTTAGTCCCTCATGCTTGGACAGCAAGCCCTTTACCACTGGGCTGTTCCCCTAGCCCATCTTCTCCTTAAATCTGTATGTTTTAGAAGCTGAACATGTGTACTTGCTTACAGCTTTCAGGAAAAGAAAAGATAATGCTGGATATGGGACAGAGTACATTTGGAGTTATGGTCAGCTCAGGTGTGATGTTTCCTGTGGCACTGGTGACATTTCTATAGGGACGTCTTTGAGTTTATTCTTACCCTTATAGAAACTTAAAAACTGAGGTAAGGGCTAGGGGTAGACCACTGGGAGAGTACTTGCCTAGCAAATGTAAGAGCCTGGGTTTTTGCCTCATTTTCATTTTTGAGACAGGATATTACAGTATAGCCCAGGCTAGCCTCAAACTCAGGATCCCCCTGCCTTAGGCTCCAAGGTGCTGGAAGACTACGCACGTACACCACACATATCTTCAGCAAGTACATTTTTGTTTGACCATTCACCACGCCCTTTAATACAGTTTAGAGCATGCCCCGGTGACTATGGAGGCCCTCCTTCCCTTAGTGAACAATAGCTTTGCTCTGGGATCTCCTCGCTGCTTTGTGTACAACCTGACACCCGTTGCGTTGGTGACTTGCTCTGTTTGGTTTCTGTGGAATTAAACTGGCCACAGACCATGGTGGCACCGAGACTAGATGAGGGATTTCTTCCTGAGGTGTTGAGAGATTCCTCTCTCTCTAAAAGCAACCCTATCCCACCTCACAGCTGCCCTGGTCCCAAAAGGCTGACAACAGCAGAAGACAATGCCAGGATCCACCCTCACCCTCTGATTCCCGGGCTCCTGTGTCAGGCTTCTAAATGTCCTTTCTGTCCAACAACTGTCACAATAACAAGGGATACACAAAGAAACCACGCAGCCATCAGGGCAAGGCCAGTGCATTTCTACCCTGAGTGACAGTCAGTAATGACTTTTAAAAGATCACAGTTAAGCAGGACTGCCTTGTACTTAAGAATGTAGGCTTTGGAGCAAATCTTTCTGTGTTCAAAACCTGCCTTGGGCACTTGCGAGCCTTGTGATTCTGGGTGTGTGACCTAGTCCCCGGGCTTAGCGCTCCCATCAGCGCAGTAGGTGTTCCTGTGTGCCCATGGCATCCATGGGTAAGTGGCACTGTTGGTGTCTGTGGCTATGGTCCTTTGTGCTGGCACCTGAAATTTAAGGGGTGCCTTTAGAAATTACTCGGACAGATGTCAAGATATCTTGCAAAGGGGATAAATAAGTGTGCAGCCTTCCTTCTATGGACTGTGAGGGGAGAGGGCTCAAACAACTGGACTGTACCATCTCTTTGAAGAGAACTTGTAAGTAATATACTCAGTATGTGATTTCATTAGTATGTATCTTTTTGTTTATTTGGTTGGTTTTTTTCAAGACATGGTTTCTCTGCATAGGCTTGGCGGTCCTGGACTCACTTTGTAGGCCAGGCTTGCCTCGAACTCAGAGAGATCCCTATGCCTCCATGAGTGCTGGGATTATAGGCATACACCAACAAGCCCGGCTTACTATATATCTTTTTTAAAATTTAATTTTATTTTTATTGATTTATTCAGATTACAACTCAATTGTCCCATCACTAGTATCCTCCCATTCCTCCCTCCCTCCTGCTTTCACCCTATTCCCCTCTTCTAGGTCTATGACCGAGAGGGACCTCCTCCCCCACTATATGATCAAGTCTCATCTTGGTAGCCTGCTTATTCTTTCTTTGAATGCCACCAGGCCTCCTCACCAAGGGGAGGTGGTCAATTATGGAGCACCAAAGTTCATGTCAAAGTCAGTTCTGGATCTCCACATAATGTAACCAACATAAAAAATTAAGAGACTTAATAGTCACTTGTCATTAATATCTCTCAACATCAATGGTATCAAATCTCCGATAAAAAGACACAGACTAACTGAATGGATACATAAACAAGATCCAACATTCTTCTGCATTCAAGAAACACATCTCACACACAAGGACAGACATTATCTCAAAGTAAAAGGCTTGAAAAAATATACCAAGCCAGTGGTCACAAGAAGCAAGCTTGTATAGCCATTTTAATATCTAATAAAATAGAGTTTAAACCAAAATTAATCAAAAGTGATGAGGAAGGACACTTCATATTCATCAAAGGTAAAATCAACCAAGGACATCACAATTCTGAACATCTATGCTCCAAATACAAGGGCACCCACATTTGTAAAAGAACTATTAAAAAAGCTTAAACCACACATTGATCTCCACACATTAATAGTGGTAGACTTCAACACCCCATTTTCACTGAAGGATAGATCATTGAAACAGAAACTAAGCCAAGAAGTAACATCATTAACCAACACCATGAACCAAATGGATCTAACAGATATTTATAGAACTTTTCACCCAAACACAAAGGATTATACCTTCTTCTCAGCACCCCTTGGAACCTTCTTCAAAGTTGATCACATAGTAAGTCACAAAGCAAGCCTCAACAGATACAAGAAGATTGAAATAATTCCTTGTATCCTATATATCTTTTAAAACATTACTCCTTTGTGTTCTCTTTTTTAAAATGTTATATTCACATGTATATTTAAAAACATATATACATGTAGATATTATAGGCTAGATCCACATGAGGAGATCATATGGTCAGTTTTCTTTCAAAACATAAACACACACTCTCTCTGTCTCTCTGTCTCTCTGTCTCTCTCTGTCTCTGTCTCTGTCTCTCTCTCTGTATGTGTGTGTCTGTCATCTGTCTGTCTGTCTGTCTGTCTGTCTGTCTGTCTCTCTCTCTGACTGTCTTCTTGCTGTCGAATTTTTTTTCTTGATTAACACTTGAGTCCTAAACTCTAAAATGAAACAGTAGAGAATCCCTAAAAATGCTCACCCGGTAGCTAGTGTTACTGTGCTGGTAGCCTAACTCCTTAGAAGAAAGAGGCAAGAGATTCATTCACTTGAGCCCAAGGGCAACTGGGAAGCATATTAAGATTCTGTCTTGAAAACAAGATATTAACAAACAGTGAGTGTGCCCTCTGGTCTGTTGGCTTCACTGTACACAGTCCCAGGATGTCTCTGTCCTAAGGGAATGCAGAGCCGGGATGGAGGGGCAGTTCGCAGACACAGAATCAAGCTGGGTGAGGGCCAGGGAAGAGCTCTCACTCTTTGCTTTTTCCCTCTCGTCTCCTCTTCTCCCCTCACTTGTTGCTGCCCACACACTTTGCTAATGATGGATGTCCAATGGTCACATACAATTCTTGCAGCTTCTCTGAAGTCACAAAGCCTCGTGGTCAGTTAAATCTTAAAGAATTACAGCAATAAAGGAATAATCATTTTTAGGAAAGCTGAGGCAAAGTTTATCTTACTTAAATTGGAAGAAAACAAAGGTCAAATAATTTACTCTCATTTAATAGCATTTGGTTCCAGCTAATTATATCTTGTTCTATAGAAAGGATAAAGGCATGTCTTTTTGGTTTTGTTTGTTTTGCACACTCAGGTTGGCCTTAAACTCAGTTCCCCGTGTAGCTGAGGATGACCTTGAGTTTCTTATCTTCCTGCCTATACCTCCGGACTGCTGCAGGACTTTCTGGCATATGTCACCCTGCCGGACTTATTCTGGCCCGAGGATTGAACCCAGGCCTTCGGTCATGCCAGGCTAGCACTTTCCAAACTCTGGTTCAGCACGCCACCTGCTTGTGGTTCTTTCTAGACTCTTCTTTAAGGCATGTTTCATTGCCATCTGGGAACTAAGCCTGTGCTTCCTATCCCAAATGCAGCCATGTGTGCTCTCGGCCATTGTGACTCATATGTTCAGTGCAGACTTGAGCTTGGATCCTGGGGTGTGACCCTGGGAAGGGGAAGGAGATCCAGAGAAACAAGCGGGAGGAAGAACACAGAATGAGAGTTCTTGGGGCTTCCTCGCTAGCCACCCTAGCTGAAAAGAGGCAATGAGAGTCAGGTCTAGTGAGAGGCCCTGTCTCAAGAAAATCAGTGGGGAGCAATGTCCTCCACTGTACACCCCCACATCTGTGTACACGTGATTGCTCCCCCAAACTTCCATGTGCAATGATGTAATCATGTCATTTAAAAAGCTATAGACAGGTAATAAAGAAAAGACCCCATATTGTAAAAATCTCAGCTATAGATGGTAGTGGTATTGTCTTCTGTTTTCTGTGAAATGAACGGAAAATAGCTAGAAACAACAAGAAAATTAAAAGTAAGCAATTAAAAAAAAACAAAGACAATCTTCTCATGTTAAAAATGGGTAAAAAAACTTTGATATTGCACAATGAAGGGTTTTTTTTTCCTTTCTTTTTCTATGTTTTAGGGTGTTTAAAACAAAACTGCTACTGATTATCGCCTTGTGCTCCATAATTGAATGCCAAAGCAAATCCCATTATTTTAAAAATCACTTAATATTGCAGAACAATTGGCTAAGCCCCACTTGTAGTGCCCCATGGGTCATCTCCAGCCATTTGGTTTTGTTAATAAAATTAAAACAAGTAGGGAAAACAGATATTGGCTTTAGAATTAGCTTTATCATGATGACGTGAGAGCAACAGAAAAAGAGTGCTAACTTAGGGGTTCTGAATGCAAGTGCAGGGTTACCCTGTGAGAGTGATGTGAATCAAAGTAAAAACCTGACATATATTTTTATTTTGAGATGCCAAGTTAATTCCCGCCATTCAGCTCTTTCACTGCCAAAGGTAAAAGTGCATTAAGTGACTGAAAGGAATCTACAAATTATCTGCTGGCACTCTAGGCTGGAGTTGTGCACACACCCTGTTATTCCAACCGCCAGAAAGCTGCAAGATTCTATTAAGCAGTAAGTGAGAAAATTATATTGCCTTCTAACTAATTGTACAAAAGACTCTGAACTAAGTCAGGAGAGCCCAGGACTTTGTGCAAGGCTGCCAGGGGGTGTTCCAGATCGCTCTGTCACTCCTGTCTGCCTGGCTCCAGGACCCCAAGCTTCCATGTGGACCCCACTCTTGCAGCAGTGCTCATTTCCCCAGCTATCGACAAGACGGGGAAATTCCAGCCGTGTCCTAAGTAGCCGCCCAACTCAATGCCCACCCAGTGCCATCTAACAAATGTGTCCCAGAAAATCATGAGCTATAATCTATGAAAACTCATTGTCTGCAATGAGAATGTCGTGCTGGCAACGATGCCTTCTGCTGTCTCCTGGCTGATTTATCCAGAAAAAATGTTCCAGATACCCAAATATATTAGAGATTTAAAAAATCTCTCTCTCTCTCTCTCTCTCTCTCTCTCTCTCTCTCTCTCTCTCTCTCTCTCTCTCTCTTTCTCTCTCTCTCTCTGTTCCTCCCTCTCTCTCTCTGTCTCTCTCTACTATCTATCTATCTATCTATCTATCTATCTATCTATCTATCTATCTAGTTTTGTCTAGTTTCTACTTTTAGTGAGTTGGAGAAAAACAAGTGCCCATTGAGAGGCTGTGGTCCAATGGGGGAAGAAAGTCTTTGAACCATTACCAAAGTGTCTGCTACATTGTTATCTGGGTAATTGGGGTGTCACATTTTTAATATAAAATGCCTCTTTTTAATTGACTCCTAAAAGCAACAGGGAAGGTATTTGAAGGGTAAAATCTCAGTAGCCCGTAACACCGATCAAAGATGCAGATGGCTGGGTGACCACAGACAACAACAGCGATCTGAGGAACTCCATGGGAGGCCCTGAAAATGAGGTTTCCCTCTAGCAAATAACTTATTTAGAGTGAGCCTGATTTGTTTTTCCAAATATAAACCAGAGTTACTTAGTGAGATCAAGGTTATCATCTCCCTATGTTAAGACCTTAAGATAGAATGTTCCCCGATCATTGTAAACAGTTTCTATTCACCTGAATTGAATATATATGTATATTATATAATATACATACATACATGCATATAAAATGTAGGACTGCTTTGTGAAAAAGAATATTTTTAATAAAGGCTCATCCTATCCCAGCCTGAACTTGAACCTCCGACCCTTCTGCCTCCACCTTCAGAGTGCTGGGCTTTAAGCCTGGGCCACTAAACCTGGTTTTTAAGTGGTGCTGGCATTGAAGCCAGGGTTACTACATACTAGGGAAGCATTCTCCCAACTGAGCTACAGTCCCAGCCCCATGGAAGCTGTTTAAAGATGGCTTCGCATTTCCTCTTGCTTTGGGAAGAATCCTTTAGACCGTTGTCTTTACTGACTCGTTCTTTTTAGTATAGTTCAGACATTTTTTCCTGTGTAAAGAAGTCACTGATATCTTTTTTTTTTGTCACTGATATCTTAAGCATAGTCTCTGTGTGTGTGCATACGTGTGTGCATGTGTGTGTGTGTGTGTGTGTGTGTGTGTGTGTGTGTGTGTGTGCATTTGTACATGTTCCCACCCAAGATAGAGGTCAACCTTGGGCATCACTCCTCAGACACCGTCCATTTTTAATTCTTTTGCAGCAAGTTTACTTACGGACCTGTGACTTGCCAACTAGGTCAGACTGGCTGGCCAGTGTGCTCTGGAGATCTGCCTGTCATTGCCTCTCCCGTTTTGGGATTACAAACAGAGGCTACAGCCACACCTTGCCTCCCTCTCCTGAGTCACCTCAGGCATTGGTTGGAGATGTTTGCACTTCCTAAGAACTGGCTCCTGTCCTCCACTATCTTCCTGTCTAGTGGGTAGCGTGCATACGCAAAGGGCTAACAAAATGCGACCTGTCTGGATTAGATGGCAGTGCCTCAGAACACAGGCATCCCAGAAGTCATTTCCTGCTAGAATGGTCTGAGAAGTTTTCATAAATGATTGGAACGGAATTGGAGTTGAACACTGAGTCTTGGAAATAATTTTAAAAAGAAAAGAGGGGCAGAAATAGATCACTCTCAGAGGGGAGTCTTGAAGGACATGCAGCAAAAAAAATGAATAAATCAAATTGGCTGCATCTGGAAGTTCATGTGAGGTAATAATTGTAATATTGCTGGAAAAGTAGATGAGAGTTAGATTGGGAGAGGACCTTGTCCTAGTTGGATAGCTTAGATTTAATTCAGAAGGGCAGCAATAATGTGTGTATGTGTGTGTGTGTGTGTGTGTGTGTGTGTGTGTGTCTCGCATGTGTATGCACATATGTGTGGTGCTGGGTGTCAAGCATAAGACCTTAAACATGCTAGGCAAGTGTTCTTATTTTATTTTTACTGATCCTATACTTAGTCCAGGGTCCTTCGTGCCTCATCTTTCCATGTGCTGGGATTTATAGCTGTGAACACCAAGCTTAGTTCTTTTATTTTACGTTAGGTAGAGATGTGATCAAAGCAGCCACAGGAAAACATTGCAAATGGCACCCGTCCCGGACTAAGGCGAGGAGGCTGGAGGCTGGTGATCAGGAAGGGCACCTGGACAGATCCAGCTGGGAGCTTGCTCCTGCCTGACAAAGTCCCTGTCAAAGTCTCCCTTGCTGCGAAGGATGAGAATATACTCTCCACAGATGAATGAAAAGACAGTGAGCACTTGTGTGTGGCAGGAGTATGTACCACTGAGTTGATGGGCTGAAAGCCCATGTCCCCGTGGGAAACTGAACCATGCATTACATCACGCTAGTTTTAAAGACCTGAAACGGTCAGAAACGATGCTTCACAAGCATGTTTCCCCAGGCTTTGTAACTATTGTTTTGTCCTCGCTAAGAGGCAAAATGCCTTGAAATAAATATGGAGAAGATCACAGAGAATGTAAAGATCTTGCAGCCGAACAGCAAACCACCAGCTGTCAGTCAGGGTGGGAGCCACTCGGGAGGCCAAGGCAGGAGGGCGATTTTCATGCCAGCCTGAGGAGCGTAAGGGAAAACTGTTTCAAAATAAAATTCAAAGTGAAAACCAGTGTTGGGCATTACAGCTCAGTGCTAGCCTAGCATACTTCTGCAAGGCCCCAGGTTCTAGCCACAGAACCACACTAAAAGCAAAAGCACAAACAGACAAGCAAAATTATAGCAAGCACTCTTTTGATACAGATTAGATTTCTGGGGACATCTGAAAGAAACCTCTCAGATTCCAAATCTCTTTATTCTCAGCTTTGTCCAAACCAGTGTTCACGTACCTTACTGTTGCCTGTCTCCATTACCACCACCACCACCACCAGCAGCATCATTACCATCATTGTCATCATCATGATCATCATCAAAATAATTTTATTATTCTTGCCTGTGTTTCTATGTATGTGTGTGTTCTTCTTCTGCTCTGGTAGTGAGGGATGAAACTTACGTTTTCAGGCCTACAGTTTTTACTGCTGAAATATTTTACCTGTCCTTTTCCTGAGTAATATTATTTTCTATAAATGTTTATTAATTAATAAGAGGAGGGTAAAAGCCAGTGCTCCCGTGTGAGGAGCAGTGGGCGATGATGTAGAGTTAGCCGTTCCTTCTGTCGTCACGTGGTCCCAGGGCCTGAGGTCACATGCTCAGCCTTACGCAGCTGCACTTTCCCAGATTACCTGTCCCGCCAGCCCCTAGTGATATTTCTGAAGAAGGCGATGGTGAATATCCCTGTGAATGCGGTTGATATCATTTCTATTATCTACCCTCATTTTAAAAGTAGTTGCTTTGAATTAGAATGCTAATTTAGCCAGTCAATTTACTTCAAGTTATAATGCTCAAGACTTTTTTTTTAGTCATGCATACTTAACCAATTTTCTGTAGTTCCAAGTGGCTAGGTATCACTTCCTGGTGAATTAGCAGTTGGCGAGTAGTGGAGTCTCTGAACAGTCCTGCAAAGCACTAATGTGATATTTAATGAGGACACATCAGTCCACAGAAAGGTAGTCAATATAAATCAGTGTTTACAAAGTGTGATTAACTCTGAAATATTTCATCAATGCTGTGGTCCCAGGCAGCCTGCTATGCTAATTACTTGGATCTGTGCATGTTTCAGGGGACTCGATGGACCCTGAGTACAGCAAGCGTGGAACAGCAAAATTGCAATTATGCCCGGACCGTCTCCTATGACAATTTATGCATTCGGTGCAATGACCTCCCCCTTCCCAAGAGGGCAATAAGCAGGATGCATTTTCATTAGGTTACTAATGCACTTAATCACGAGGGGAAAGGGTTAGGAAGTAGCCGGAGACCTTCAAGCACTCTGTGAAGGGGCTGAGAGTGGAGACAGCCTTTATTTTTCAAGGCAGCTCCTTTACAAGGCAGTGGCTTCCTAAAGCACACTCCACACAGTTCATTGTCTCAGAGAAACACTGGAAGTTTAGATCTTCCAGTTACGTGTTTTGTATTTCAGATTGCTATGTACGGCTGAGAAGTGGTAAACATACAGTCTACTGTTAAAAACATAACCCTGAATAGTTTGTTGCTATCACAGTTCCACGGTGTTTGGGATTAATTATGCAAATACAAGCACCGAGAAGGTGGTAATGGCGATGGCAGCCGTTATCCCTGCATCCTCACCCTCAGCATCCTCACCACGAGCATCATCCTGGGAAGCTGTGCCTGGCCAGTCTCACAGGAAGAGCTGTGACACTGTTGTTCTGCATGCCAGGTGCTTATAGCAAAGCTCCACATTAAACTCTGGATTGTTGAACCCTGCGAGGTTTATGCAAGTACGAGTCACCATGGACCAGAACTGACAAAACCGAGACCTACATAGGATGTTTTGTTTGTATGTTCTGTCTTTTAAGATTTAGTTATCTTATTTTATGTGTGCCTGTGTCGACCTGCTTGGCTATATGTGCCAGCAGGGTGCAGCAGACAGCACTGGCTCCTCTGAAACTGGAGTTACCGGCAGTTGTGAGAAGCCCCGGGTGGGTGCTGTGAATCGAACCTGGGTCCTCTGCAAGAGCAGCGAGTGCTCTTAGCCACAGGTCCATCTCTCCAGTCTCTGGGGTGTATGTGTTTATGAACATAGACTGCTCAAGGATCTCCGTTAGAAGATGCACTTTCTGTGGGTCTGCTTTGCTCGGTGGCTGTTTGTTGCCACCATTCCCATGCTCGTTGCAGCAGTCTTCCAGAAAACTGATACAAAGGAAACCTTGAAGTAGATTATGATATTAAGAGGCTAAAATCACTTTTTTGTCCCTTTGGAAAACAGAGTCTCACTATGTATCCCTGGCTGTCTTACTCTGCAGACCAAACTGCTTTGGTCTTGTGGCAATGCTCCTGCCTCAGCCTCTCTGGGTGTGCTAAGTTATGTCCCGCTGCTTGCACAGAGCTTTGTTGTGGTGGGGCTACAGGAGCATATCCAGGGTCCCGCCACATGCCACGTATGGGTACCAGAGTTAACCGTTGCTTTGAGATGCCTCCCTCTCTCCTGACCCACCAGTCTGACGGCCTCTTTCCCTCACACTCTGTGCTGTAGGTAACATAGAATACAGCTGCCCGGCCACGAACGAGTGTGAGATCACAAAACGCAGACGCAAATCCTGCCAGGCCTGCCGCTTCATGAAGTGTCTCAAAGTGGGCATGCTGAAGGAAGGTGAGTGGCTCTGCTCCGAGCCTTGTGCTCTGGCTTTTGTGGGCTGCAAGGGGGTGTGGGGGGCATCAAAACAGGGATCAAGGCCAGTTCCATGGAAACTGGGAAAGGGTGGGGCAGTAGGTACCTTGAACCTGATGGCAGGGTACTAATGCCTCCTGGCTAGCAGCTTGGCACCAGGCCAAAGGTAGGACCTCGTTGTCCCCCACCGTGATTCCCGGCCTGGGCCTTTGATCTCTACAACTTACAGAGGGAAGAAGATGGAGGCAAAGCAAGTTATTCCCAGGCACCACCCCACCCCCTTCTCACTTTCTTTAAACTAATTTTGGGTTTAAGGACATCTTTATGTGACAGACTGGGCATCCTGCCTCGACAGTGTCATGGCCTGGCATGCCTATGGTTGGGGAAGGTATCCACGGAAGGTGACAGCAGTGAATGGGGATTCTGGGCCAAGCACACTGCCTGAGCTTCCATACTTGATCATTCCCGCAGCAGGAAGAGAACCTGTTGGCTGCAGAGGGCACTGCTATTCCACACGTGTCAGACGTCCTGACATATTTGTATAATTCAGCTTATTTAGACAGTAATAATTCAGCTTGGAGAGAGATACAGTAAAATTAAGAAAAATTTCTTTTCTTTGAGAAACCTACCTTTAGGAGTTTACAAAAAAATAAATAAATCTGCAGATGCATATTTTGTAGATGAACATTTTACACGTGTAAATGGACTTGGACTTATCGATTTCTTTGTATTAAAAGAAAGCCCATCAGAATTTAAAGTGAATATGGTGTTTTCATAAAGCACCAAGATGGACATGTGGTCATGGAAAGAAGTCTGAGATTAAAATTAGGTTAATTATATATATGTAGAAAAATGTAGATTCTGCTACACAAGAATTTATATATTGTCACTTCAGATCCCCTATCCCTTACCTTTTTGTTTTACATTTTATTAGCATATATGCAAATGATAATTCACCAGTTTTATGATGACTCCCGCCCCCAACTGCTGAGTTACTAAATTGTGTAGTTGTACCTGCTCTGTGCCTAGCCAAGACCTTCTCCATGGATGACATCATAGGAGAATGAGTCCACAGCCTGGACACAGGACCATGGAGTTCCTGTCCTAGTCATCTGGCCTATGTTTGTCTACGGCTCAGGTTTTTCCATCTCATCTTCAGCTTGGCACTTTCCTTGGAAAACAGATGTCAGCAAACAAACCTGTAACTTTAAAGTGTTGCAGGAAGGTGACCAAGATAGGAGGTCAAGCAGAAAAATAAAGGAAGGAGATGTGTAGTAAAATGATTATATATACCATCTATCATATATGAAGATGAGCGGGACAAAGAGAGACCCCACCGGGAGGAAGAGTGGCAGAGGCAGCAGACCCACACGGGTGGGCGTCATAAGCCCAGGGCTGAGGAAGGAGGGATTCGTGAAGACTGGCCGACACTGGGGATAACAATGAGCGCCATGCACATTTCAGTTTGTGGCCATTGGTCCCATTTCACAGGTAACCTGTGTTTGGGTCCCAATCCATCTGATAAATTTCCATGTGACTCCTCCCACGCCGGACACCGTTCCAGGCTCCTGTGGCACACAGTTCCTTGGTTGCTGGTAAACATGTATATGCAGTTGCCCAAAGGATAATTTTTGACGAGGCTGATCACATGACTAAAAGGCAAACCCACCTAGCTGAAGTACAAGTCAGCTTCCAGTGAGTGGTTCTCAACTTCCTAAAGCTGTGACCTTTAATACAGTTTTGCATGTTGTGATGACCTGCCCCCCTACCATAAAATTACTTTCTTTGCTACTTCATAACTGTAATTTTGTTGCTGTTATGAACCATAATGCAAATATCTGTGTGTTCTGATCGTCTTAGGCGACCCCTGTGAAAGGTCATTAGAGTCTCCCAGGGGGTCGCGACCCACAGGTTGAGAACCACAGCTTGAGGTTCTGATAATGGCTTATTTTAGGGCTATTGGCTTTGCTTAGCCAATGGCTTAAGCTCTCTGGCAAAGTAGCATACAGAAATTAATTTATAGGGTAGACAACCCTCTCCCCGTGCTGCAGAAAATCTCATAAAAACTGTAACTGAGAATATTGTAAATGATGGGTTTTGGCCTTGACTATATTTATATTACCATTTTCTCTGATTGGAAATATTCCAACCAAACTTGCGCTCAAAACAAAAAGGATAGTGAGGAGTCACAAGCTCCTGAAAACTGAAGCATCATTACATGTAAAAAGCAACTCATTTGTCTAAATGTAATGAAAGTCACCTACCAACGGAAACCCTGTGTGAGTGAGTAAATCTCCGGCTGCTGACTTTGTTTCCAAACAGTGACGCGTGTAGAGACACACGTCCGTTTTTTAAGGGGCTGGGAGTTTTTGGTTAGTTTGATTCCAATACTGTAATTTACTCATTTGATTGCTGTTTCAAGTTTAAAGATGAACAGGGACCCGTCTTTTTTCTTAGATCGCGTCTCTCACAGGTTCTAGGAGAGGATCTGAAGGGAGAGGTGAGCGTGAAGGCAGCCGTGCAAGCTGCGTTTAATTAACCATCATCGCACAGAGTAAATCAGGCTGTGCTTATCTGCGATTCGCACCTCTTCAGCACTTGTTATCAGGCCTTTAGAGGATGTGTTTTCAAGGGGAGTGCTGAGACACTCAAATAATAATTTATTTCCCTTTCGCTTCCTTATGAACACTTGGGTGGCAAAATGCCATTCCTCTGGGCCCGTTACCTTGCTCTCCGGAAGCAGAGACGGGACGGGTGTGAGTAAATATGGAATGTGGTTCTCTTTTCTTTTATGCTTAAAGAATACCATGAAATACTGCACTGCACCCTGCATATAAATGCACAATTATACTCGGGCATCTCCGTGGCTCGAGGCTCGCTCCCTAAGCCTGGAGAGGGTGATACTGTCTTAAACGTATCTTTATGGATGTGCAGGGATTTGAGTCCCGTGCAGTATGTCAGAGACCATGGAGTAGTAAATCTATTCAAATGTAAACCTGTTCAATTCAATTACCAGTCCATAATAAAATTTGCTCCTACAACCCCCGTGTTGACCACAGTAGTGCATACAGGCGGATGGCACAGCGGGTCTGGAAATTGACAGGCAAAATCTAGTTAAACAAAAAACAACATTAGTTCTCAAATCTGAGACACAATCAGATTTCAACAGCCTGGATGGAAGCCTTCTTCCTTTAACAGGCATCTTTCATTCAATTTGCCAAGTGTCCATAAAGTGCACCTGAGCGGCGTGAAGGAGGTTTTCCTTAAGAAGGAGGCTTGTAGAAAAAACGAGGCCTTGACTGTTTTAAAAAATGATAATTCTTAGTCATCCTGACTGGCGCGTCTACTAATCGAGGTGTGTCCCTGTGAGAAGATAGCTCTGTGGATAAACTAAGCCACAGGAATAAATGCAGTAACTACTGTCTCCCCATAAGCCAGCCCAGAAATATATCTAAGTGAACTAGGCTTGGTGCTTGAGATCAGATTTTTTTAAAATTTTCTTTTTATTCATAATCATGTGGCCAGAGGAGGGAATAAGAGCCCTGGAGCTGAGGTTATCGGTGGTGGCAAGGTGTCCGTTGTGGGAGCTGGGGGACTGAACTCGGGTGCTTAGGAAGAACAGCAAGTATTCTTCATTGCTGACCCATCGCACCAGCCCCCATATTAGAATTTTTGAATCAAATAATCATTGCCAGTTGAAGAAGCTGGGGAGATGGCTCAGTCAGCGAGACGCCTACCCTGCAAACACAAGGTCCTGAGACTATCCCTCCAGCATCCCCCAGAGCAGGCATCCCAGAGGCCTGTATCCTGGAACTGGTGAGAGTTAGACAGGGAGATTCCCTAAGCTTTGCTGGCCAGTCAGTCCTGCCAGTAGTTGAATTCCAGATTTGATGAGAGACCCTGCACTCTGTGTGTGTGTGTGTGTGAGCATGTGCATGTGTGTGTGCATGTGTGTAAGTGTGTGTGCTCATGTGCATGTGAGTGTGTGTGTGTGTATGTGTGCGCGTGCGCACGTATATGAAGAGGTGATTCAGTAAGGCAGGTGCCATTGACCTCCAGCACCCACACACACATAAGCATCCACTGTTTGTGTTCTCTCATATATATATATATATATATATATATATATATATATATATATAT
>OU015747.1:138712526-138738096 GCA_907169655.1 Acomys percivali
ATATATATATATATATATATATATATATATATATATATATATATGCGTGCATACATGGGTGGGCACATATGCAAACACACATACACATGAATATGTGCACACACCACAAAGGAACAACCCCCCTACCCCACACATACAGGAGCATGCTCATTCACACCAAAAACAGTTACCAGTTTAAATAAACAAAACGGTTCCAGTTAACATTTGTGTTGGGAAGAAGAAATAGTCACAAAATAACAGAACTTAAAGAGTGACACTGAGCAAATCCTACTGTGTCTGCACCGCCCAGCACATTAACAACACTTGTCGCTCGCTGCTCTCCTGTGCAGTAACTGTCCTGATGGGGCAGGGTTATCTTTAGAGTATTCTCCCATAGTGTATGTCAAGGAAGCATATCTCAGAGTTCCCCTCCCTCCCTCCCTCCCTCCCTCCCTCCCTCCCTCCCTCCCTCCTTCCCTCCCTCCCTCCCTCTGTCCCTCCCTCCCTTTTTTCTTTCTCTTCCCCCTCCCCACTTTGAAATTTCTTATTTATAGGGAGAAAAAGGAACACCCACTCCCAGAACCAGTCAAAGTGGACCTGTAAATCTGCTCAAGATGTATTTTTATTTAGCACCATTTCCTTGGTCATGTAAATGCTATTTCAGTGCACGGTGGATTGCTTTCTCTTTGTTGAACACAAAAAGCCTTTCCAAAAAAGCTGAAATAATTTTGTAAAGGTATAGAGTCCGCTGGACAAAGACTTGAAGGGAATTTTACTGTTATTGGCACCAAGGCTTTCACAGACAACAAATGGGGGGTTGCTTAGTGTGTGTGTGTGTGTGTGTTTCTTATTTAAAGTTTTTCTGTTTCTTTCTTTCTTTCTTTTTTTTTTTTTTTTTTTTTTTTTTGAGACAGAGTCTCAGTAAATTGCCTGACTGGCCTAGAACTTACTTCGTAGACGGAACTGACATTGAACTCATGGCATCTTCCTGTTTTTAACTCCTGTGCTGAGATTATAGCCTGTCAGCCTGTGTTTTTTCTTACTCTTACATTTTGTTCAGCATATTCCCTAACTATGTCAAGGTCCATGCAAAGTGAATGAAAATGAATGAATGAATGAATGAATGAATGAATGAATCGGGCAACACAGAGGACTGGGTTTCAATATTTCATTCCAAAAGAGTATGTTTTCTTCTTAAGATTAAAACAAATAAATAACAGCAACAACAAACTTTTAGGTGTGGGTATGGTTGCACATGTCTGTAGTCTCAGAACTTTGGAGACACAAGCAGGAAGATAAATTCAGGGCTGGCACAGGCTACGTTAGACCCAGTTTCAAAAAACCATAAGCAATAAAGAAAAAAATCTCAGAAAACCAGCTGCTGAAGCTTAAACCACCAGGTTCAGCATCTGGGTTGTGGATATTGAGGAAGATTCTTTCGAGCCTCCATGTACAGCTTAGCTTATCTGCTTTCTAGATTCCACCCTCAGCTCTGCAACAAAGAAAGGACCAGATATCCCCGCCTGCCAAGCCCTGTGACCCAGAGTACAGTGCAGACCCTGGTCACCTGCTGTCGCCAGAGACAGTAGGGGTCAGACTCTAGCCTGGGTCAGAGGGACCTAGAGTCAAGGGCTTGCATTTGTTTTTTTTTTTTTTTTATTAATTTATTCTTGTTACATCTCTATGGTTATCCCATCCCTTATATCCTCCCATTCTCCCCTCCCTCCCATTTTCCCCTTATTCCCCTCCCCTATGACTGTTCCTCAGAGGGATTACCTCCCCGTGTATATGCTCATAGGGTATCAAGCCTCTTCTTGGTGACCTGCTGTCCTTCCTCTGAGTGCCACTAGGTCTCCCCCGCCAGAGGACATAGTCAAATGTGAGGCACCAGAGTACATGAGAAAGTCAAATCCCTCTCTCCACTCAAGTGTGGAGACTGTCCTGTCCATGGGCTAGATCAGGGTAGGGGTTTAAATTTTACCACCTGTATTGTCCTTGGCTATTGGCCTTAGTTTGAGCGGGACCCCATGACCCAAATCTGCCTATCATAACGTTCTACTTGTAGGTTTCTAGGACCCACTGGATCCTTCTACATTGCTATTCTCCCATGGTTCTCTCATCTAGAGTCCCAATAGGATGTCCTTCCCTTGGTCCCAGTTTCCTGGTAAGGGAAGGCTTTCATGGGACATGAAAGCCTTCCCTTACCAGGGCTTGCGTTTGAATGTGCTCCTGGGTTTGTTTCCTGGCTGTGAGGTGAGTTATGACACTGTGCTGAAGACTCGCTGGGTTTTGTCTGTTAAGGTTCTCAGGATGAGTTTCAGAGCTCAGTGAACACAGGCTGGGCTGTGGTAAGCAGGACATGGCAGGACCTGGATTCTGGGCATCATGTGTTTATGTCTGTGTGTATGTGTTTCTGTGCATGGTGTGTGTATGTATATATGTGAAACCATAAGGACCTGGTGCAAGATCCAGCTGTAAGTACAAAGTGTGTCCTATGTGCTCGCACCAGTGGCTTTCAGAGCGCTTTCCTAAGATTTTCATAACAGAACATCTGTAAGTGATATTTTGCTTAAACATTCATGAGAAAACTTAGCCTTTATTTGTCCTCAGATCAAACAAAGAGCAAAAAATAACCCCAATATTGTTCAAGGCCTGTATGATTGGTGTATGTGTGTGTGTGGGTGTTTTAGTATGTGTGTAGGTATGCATGGGTGCATCTGCATGCTGGTGCATATGGAGGTCCTACGTTAACCTCTGGAACCCCCTCAATTACTCTTCTGCGTCTTCTACGTCAAGGCAAGGCCTTTCTACTAAGGCCCAAGCTACAGGTAGGCAATGGCATTTAGGTTGGTTTCTGGGTATTTGAACTCTATTTCTCATGCCTGCAAGGCAAGTACTTCAGCACAAGACCTCCCCCTGAGCCCGGCTTACCCTTTCTTAAAGGGGAAAGAGACTTTTACTCAAGCAGATATCTTCCTCAACAACATAATAAATGAAGATTGCTTCTCACACCTGGTTCAACTTCAGCACCGAGAAATCCCTCCTCCGTTTGAGAAGAGGGGAGAAGAGGCCCCGGAGGAGGGAGGAAAGGTGGCCTAGCAGGAGAAAGCCGCAGGACGGAAACTAGTTTTGATAAAATCTCAACACAACATTGTGCTTTCAGTTTTGCTTCTGATTTTCCCAGCGCCTGCAGCATGATGCATGAGACCATGCGGTTCTGAGACTTCATGGTCATGTGTACCTGGGAGCAAGTGGTCTTCACATTTTACCTCCTCTCCTCAGGAGTCTTGCAGGTGTTTTTTTTTTTTTTTTTTTTTTAGAATAACATTATGCTTGCTGGAACATTGTTCTGGTATATGGCACACAGATGCCATGGTAATAGGGCAGGGATGATATGGTGACGATGAGGATGGTGATGATGATGATGATGATGATGATAATGTTGAGGTCGGAAGGGGAATAGCATCATAGTGTAACAGCTATAGATGATGTTTGTATTATTCCAATAATTTTTTCCAAAACTGAAAATTATCTTAATGCTTTTTCCACCTGCGAGAATAGAAGCTTGACTGAGGAGACGGCTCAGTTTCCTATTTGCCTTGCAAGCATGATGCCCTGAGTTCAGTCTCCAGAGTCTACATAAACAACTAGAGACAGGCAGATCTCTTAGACCTCGCCGTCCTTGCTGTCTAGCCTTATTGGTAAGCTGTGGGCCAGTGAGAACTGTATCAAAATAAGGTGGATAGTGTTCTCAGCAAACCGAGTTTGTCCTCTGGCCTCAACATGCACATATATGAACATGCGTTTCCATATACATGTGCATGTCCCCTCCCCCAACAGGCACACACCCATACATAGAGCAAGGGCTGTGTTTTCTTTCCCATGTTTAACTGGATTGCGAGTTGAGAGAGGACTGGGGCAGTTCATAGGCATCTGAGGACTCAGGACAGAAGCACTGGTTGCATAGTTTGCTGTGTGTTTCCCCAAGGTTCGGTTCTAGCCAGGGCTTGTCAACAGAGCGAGTGCACGCAGTCAGTATGGCTTTATTTCTATGGGCATCTGAAGTCTCACCGCAGGTTGAGATGTGTTTGTGGCCAGTCAGGAATTATTTGTAGTTTTAGTGTCATGGTTTTGAGGTAAAAATCCTGACAATGGTAGGAGCAGAGTCGAGCCATCGTGTATGCTTGAAATTGGAGAAACACATTGACTGAGACAAACAATTGAGGACGATAGCCATTACGTATTTTGTTTGGGTTCCAGTTAGGTCTTCTTACTTAATCTTGATCTCTCTCCTATGTTCCTACTATTCACACATATTTCTTCTACATTTACAAATATGAAAGATGTCAAAGGCTTCCTGGTAGGCACTGTGACTGATAGGAAATTAAGAATCTTCTTGTGAATCCTCAGAGTAAAACAGGCTGGGAATCCATATTTGAGAGGAGTTGCTGTCCCACATAGGAAGGATTCAGGGGGCCAATATTTCATTTTTATATGAAAAAACCCCACTCAGTATAGAGCAGTGGTTCCCAGCCCTCCTAGTGCTGCCACTCTTTAATACAGTTCCGCGTGTTGTGGTGACCCACAGCTAGTAGCTACTTCATAACTATAATTTTGCTACTGTTATGAATCAGGATGTAAATATCTGTGTTTTCTGATGGTCTAAGGAGACTCCTGTGAAAGGGACGTTTGACCCCACCCCCCACAAAAGGGTTTCAAACCACGGTTGAGAGCCACTGGTATAGAACAGTGGAGCCCCAGATGTCATATTCTCATTAAGCAGATGAGGAAATCAAGGTTCGGAGAATTTCAGCCAATTAGCCAAGATCCAGCTGCAGCTAAAGAGGAGGCCGAATCAAGTGTCAGGTGTGTTTGTCATGGGCTCACATCCACCCTGTGCTTGTGTTAAGCTTGCTACATCTGTGATCAAGGGTTCGTTGCTGAAAGTCAGACCCCACTCTCCACTCAACTGTGGAGAATGTCCTGTCCATGGTGCCTCATATTTGATCACATCCGCTGAACAGGGAGACCTGGGGGCACTCAGAGGAAGGATAGCAGGCTACCAAGAAGAGACTTGATACCCTATGAGCATATACAGGGGGAGGAGGTCTCCCTCAGTCACAGTCATAGGGGAGGGGAGTAAGGGGAAAATGGGAGGGAGGGAGGAACGGGAGGATACAAGGGAGGGGATAACCATTGAGATTTAATATGAATAAATTAATAAAATAAAATTTAAAAGAGGGTTCATTGCTGTCTCACAGATGGGTCAGTTGGCCACTTGTCAGCAGTAGCCGAAAAGTTTTCATTTATGGGTAAGAGTTCTAGAGACCACCAAAAAAAAAAAAAAAAAAAAAAAAAAAAAGAATCAAATTCACCAGTCTACCAAGGCAGTTGGAGCCTCAGATACATATGCAAGTGACATTATTAGGAAGGGACTTTGATTTAGAATCCTAATTTGTGAACACTACTTGGAAGCAGATGGGACAGCTGAGAGGTAGACAGTTACAGGGAAAAGGGGTTCATGACCTGCGCCCTGCATTTCCTCCTGCTCCTCCTCTTCCCCACTTTTCCCATCCTCTTCCTTACCTTCCCCTTTTCTTCTTCTCCCTCCTTCCTCTTCTCCACCTCTCTTACTTATCTTTATTTGATGCGGTATGGGAGTTGAAACCTAGACCACATTTACTTTGGACAAGAACCCTGTCATCAGGTATGCCCCAGACCTGGGGTGCGACTTCTGGATGCTGAGTTCCAATGTTAGATCATAATAGCAAATTTGAGGATCTCATGTCTTAACAGGCCACACTATATATCTATATCTATATCTATATCTATATCTATATCTATATCTATATCTATATCTATATCATCTATAAAGTTCTCTGTCCTGGTGGATCTTAAATGCACCAAGAGTTGCCAGTCCAGGTGCTGCATAGACTTTGACTTCTGGATTTATAGCCCTGAGTTAGTATTCAGGAAATCTGGGCTTAGATGAACTGGTGGCAGTATGGAAGAAAGGGTGGCTGTTACTGTGATGATTATCTCAGGGTGTAGCCTCCTAGTTCCAGCTCTGAGGGAGAGCAGTGTGTGTGTGCACAGGTATGTGGGGCAGAGCACAAGCTAGGGATTCTTTCCCTTTGCCAGTGCCCCGACCTCTCTGTTCAGTTGTCCTGTGCCCCCAGGATATAAAGAAAAATCATCCAAGGACAGTTTTTGCCTCAGCCCCAGCTCTCATGATCCATCTGTGGCCGTGGAGCCTGCCCCATCTAGGTTTACCCTAGCAGCAGCTCTCATGATCCATGTGTGGCCGGGGAGCCTGCCCCATCTAGGTTTACCCTAGCAGCAGGCAGTGCACACAGCAACCAGTTCTCTAATTACCGCTCATTCCCACCCTGCCCACTGCAATGAGATGATCATTTAGAGGGTGTAGCGTTTTCCAGGAAGGTTCCCTTCTTTAAAAATATAATGCTATCAAGATCATTTCGTAACAAGTAGGTTTGTTTTTACCTCCTGAATGAGTCTGCGTAGTAATTTATCCTAATAAAATCTCTTTTGTAAAAAAAAAAAAAATTTTTTTTTCTTTTTTTCAAAATCTCCAAGAAGACACTGCCAAGGTGATTCCCACCCCCCCTCAAGTCTAATATCATTATGCTGCCAAGTCTAAAACAGAAATTATTGCTAGGGAAGTTTGGGTTCCTACTGCCTTCAAAAAGCAGAACAAAGGAGAGGAGAAAGCTTTAATGGTATTCAGAGAAAATATTTCTGCACTGGGTGACAGTTAATAGAACCGCATTGACCTCCCTGGCGTTTCTTACAGTCACAGTTGTAATCCCGTCCCAAGCAGTCCCCTCATTAATGCAGAACATTAAACACAACTCCCAGGTTATAATGTAGGCACTGGCAAAGAGCACCTTGTCGGTGAGCTTTGTCTTGACACTCAAGGCATTTGGGAATGTATCTAAGGTGCCACAAAACCTTATCCTGTGTACAGACATTATGTTACTGGGTGGCCTCTTTTCTTTTTCTTTCTTTCTTTTTTTTTTTCTTTCTTTTTTTTCCCAGTCTTTTGTTGCTTTGTGACTGGAATATTCTGTCTCAGAATGAGTAGCCAAGATGTCGAAGGTAAGACTAAGGAGTCTCGTCTTGAGGAGTTGATGCCTCAGGCTATGTGCTGTGTGCTTAGAGTGGAGTCTTATTTTTTTGACTAATCCTTACAGCGATCACCACAACCCCTGTGGTCAGAGCTTCTCCTTTCCCAGGGCAAGTGAAGCTTAGAAAACCCTGACTCTTGCTAAGTCTCTTCCACTGTCTAGGAGCTTGAATCAATAACATGTCTGCCGGGTCTATTGCCCATCCTGCTGTCTACTATGGTTTTTCCCTTATGAACTATGGAGATATTAGGTATATATTTACTTCAGAATGAACTTTTTCCTTGTTGTTATTCTTGTTTTTTGGAGGGGATCTTACATGCTATCCCAGGGCAGTGTGGAACTCGCTGGGTAGCCCAGGCTAGACTTGAATTTACCCTTTATCCAGAGGAATCTTCCTGAATGTGCCATCCAAGTGTGTGGAAGACAGGGATGTGCTTCAGGCCTAGCTACTTTTAATCCATTTAGAGGCTGCAGATCATGAGAAGCTGGGGTCTTAAAAATATTTAAGGACCCACTTTTTGTTGTTATCGTTGGATCTGAGCTAACTTGGGGACTTTCTGTTTATGTTGTTGTTGCTGGTGGTGGTGGTGGTGGTATGTCTGTCTGTCTGTCTCTCTCTCTCTCTCTCTGTGTGTGTGTGTGTGTGTGTGTGTGTTTGTGTGTGGTTTGTTTGTTAGTTAGTTTGTTCGAGACAACATCTCACTATGTGGTCCTGGCTGACCTGGAACTTTCTACATAGACCAGGCTAGCCTCAAACTCACAGAGATCTGCTCTGCCCCAGCTTCCTGAATATTGGGATAAAGGGCATACACCACCATGCCCAGCAAGTTTGTGTTCTTAGTGTCCACAAAATGGTGAATTCTCTGGAGAGGCAGCAAGTGCACTTACAGTAGGAAGGATATTGTAGTTGAATGTGTTCCAGTATCATGTGAGGAATAGCTGTATGTGGACTTCCTTCGCCGAGGTCCTTGAGATATTCACATAAACATTAGAATAGTATTTTGTTGTTTTGTGTTTTATTTATTCATTTTTTTTTCCTGCTCTGGAGATGAAACCCACCCAGGGTGTCTCACACAGGAAGCAAGAGCTGTACTATAGAGCTGTACCCCGGTTAATTGAGAAATAACTAAATTGCTCTAAAACGTATTGAAGGAAACCAGAAATACCCAAGGTGTGGTTTCCCCACACATCCCTTTCTGCCAGTATATGTCTGTATCAGATATTCAGAGGCATTTTATCTCAACCCAAATTGGAGCAGAGGGGAAATTTTCACCTTGCAACAAAGTTTCATTTTGGGGACAATTTCTAGAACTTGAACTTGAGAGACACGTTGTGTCCAGTGAGTCTAGGTAAAGAGGAATATGTCTGAGGGCCCTCCACCTTGGCAGTCTAAAGATCGGCCATGCTGTGCAGCTGGGATATTCTGGCCCACCTAACAAAGGAGGAAAATTTAAATACTGATAATTTTAGAGATTTGTCTATGACTGTATATAAAGTTCCACACGAGAAAATATACTGTGTGTACTTGTGGGTCTCAGAGACAAACGTGTATTTAGATATACTTTCTTTTTAAACATCAATTAAGCTTGAGGTGAGTATGTGTGCCAACTAAACGCAACACTAAGAGTTCTTCAGAGAACACTTCCTATATTACAGGAAGAAGAAAAAGATGGAAATCATAGGGCGTACGTCTCCCTACTCCTTTCCTTTTTATTAATTGCAATACTATTAAAGGTAATCATTTGTTTGATTGTTCTCCATTTGTCATTTCCACTGACGAGCATAAAGTAGGAAGCCAACATCGATCTAATATGTTACAGTTTCATTCCTTCTGAATTATAAAATGTCTCCAATGAATTTTGCCCCAAGGGGGCAGGGAAACCTGTTTCTCCATTTGCTCAGAGAGAGAACAGCCAGTAGGGTGAGTGGGGAGGGTGGGGAAGCCAGAACTGATCGTGTGAGTCTGAGGAAGTGTGCTTTTCCTTACAAGATCTCAGATAATATGTTATAGTGCTGTAGTCCTCATCCAGGTGTGTGTGTGTGTGTGTGTGTGTGTGTGTGTGTGTTGTAATTTAATGTGAGGCATTCTGGTTTGTATTTCATAAGGTCCATTTAGTGAAGTGCTTTATTTGTAGTTTTCTTTTCATGGTTTTGATGGCTGACGTGCTCCTGTCCTTGTTGATGCTGTGTCAGCCATTAAACTCTTCTCAGCCTTCACAGCTAAATGTGAGATTATTATCTCTGTCTCTTCCTCTGTCTATCTGTCTGTCTGTCTGTCTGTCTGTCTGTCTGTCTCTCTCTCTCTGTCTCTGTCTCTGCCTTCCCCCACCCCCTTGCTTAGTAGGTTGAGAAGCCACCAACCAGCTTCCCTAAGGCAAGCTGTCTGCAAAAGAGCAAGCCAGCTGGCTTGGCCAAGGTTGATCAGTGATGAGAGGCAGGCTGGGTTCCAGGTCCACAAAAGCCACTCAGTGGAGAGTAGGTCAGCGGCTTCCCCAAAGCCAATTACCTGGCAGAAGTCTAGGTGCCTGGTGCTAGCCAAATTCCCTGAGCCTGATGGTGCTGGTGGGGAGTCCATCCTGGGCTTCCTGGCAAACCAGACCAAAAGCAGCAGCAGATTGTGCCTTCCGAGAGCCAGGGTGGCTTTGTGGCTACCAGAACAGTGGCGGAAGACCTGCCACTGCCATTCAATGTTATCCAAGTAGACAGCACACCGGGCACAGTCACTGCTGTCCCTCTGGCGGGAGGGGCCTCTGATGTGCAGCTGATTTACAGACTCACTTTCAGCTTACTTGGCTGATGACGTGAACATGAATCACACCGTTAACGGAGAGAGATGCCGACATGGTTTGAGGAGCAGGAGGCATCGGAGAGACCTTTGACGGTTCTGGTAGGACATCTACTATTTTAAAGACACCTTCCTCTACAGACAAACAGCTGAGATGAGATGGGAGGGAAGGCAAAAACTAAGAACTGAAACCTTCCTGGACAGTGCCCCGAGGTTCACCCATGTCTCTAGAGACTGCAGAATCACAGCCTCCTTCTTCCCCTGTGATCTCAAACATTCCGTTTTGCTTGTTCGTCCTTTTCTGTTTTTCTCTGGGAACTATTTATCATCATCTTAATATGCCCAAACTAAATGTGTGAGAATAAAAGACAGAGAACATATGGCAGTGCGATTGCTTCCTGCGTCTCGGCTACCTTCATATACTGCTTCTACTTTTAATCAGAATTTGGTTCTGATTTTATCAATATTTCTTCTCAAGCCAGGTGGATGATAATTACCCTGACCTCAGGGTTTGGCTATTACCAATTCATGCATAATTTGGAAACATTTGGAAGGAAGCTGGGCTCTTGGCTGATAGTTTGGCCTGTATAAATATTTGTTTCTGCTTCCCCAACAAATGCGCCCCAGTCTTTAAAACATCTGGAACTAGGGTGAGCTTTATTCCTCCCAAGGGCTCCTTTAAATGATGCGCATCCTCAACCCATGCTATGCCTTTTAGACAGCCATGTTTTATTCAGTCATTCACTCTTTCTGGCAGCTCTGTGCTACTCACCTTATGAAGCATTAGGTTGGTATGAAAAGTGCATGTGACACAGTCAGGGATGGTGACTCTTGGGAAACTGTGGCTGAAGGATGACTTGCATACAGAAGTTTGAGGCCAGCCTTGGGAACATGCTGAAAGGTGGAGATGGAATGGGAAAGAAACACACATACAAAGAGAAAGCATGATGAGTTGGATGTTTCTGTCCTGTTAGTTCATGGCTCGCCTATTCAGAGCGGCTCGGTTCTCATAGGTCTTAACTCTGCTCTGAACTTCACCATAAACTCTAGTCTGTCCTGTATAATGTATTGTGTTAGCCTCACATTTTCCATATCAATGTGTATGACATATTGATAAAAAAAAAAGCATAAATTCTGGGGTCAAAGGTAATCCGCAATGATTTATTGAATCCTTGAAATAAATTCTCTAGGACCGAAGAGTCAACTGCTAATTTTACTTAACTTTCATTACATGAAACAGCCCCCAGAGGGCTGATGGCTCTCAGGAGGGAGCAGTGGTTCCAGCCCAGTCAGAATGCCCTGCCAGGTAACTTTACCTGGGAACAAATTAGTAATATTGTTGTTGGTATTATTTTTATTGTTATTGTGGTGTTGAGATCAAAACCCAGGCTGTCAGCACACTAGGCAAGCAGTCAAAGGCCGAGCCAACAGGCCCTATGCTCATAGTGACCTTACCTTTTTAAGACCTTAAGATTTTAAGATGTGAAATAGACATTGAAAATTTAAAATGTATCAGGCCAGTTTGTCCTTAGGCTTGTGTGGAGTGCTGTGTGGTGCTCTTGTTATAACTCTTATCACACAGTAGTATTTGGAAAAATCTGAGGTGTTATTGTGAAGTTTTATCTTTTTTCCTCTGCACAGAACAAAGTAGAAACAACGCATGAAGGAACACTGTCTCAATTTCTATTTTAATTTCCCTTGATAATTGGTGTAATAATGATTGCATAATAGATGCTCAGTAAACTATAATGACCCTCCTTTTTAGCCTACTTTTGTATGGTTTTAGATTACATATTAGAAGTTGGGTTCAGAAACACTCCCTTCATAAATATATCTTTAACTAAAAACGCTATCTAAATTATGTGCGTGCACACAGTTTCCTTTGTACATGTGGGACCAAGACTGAGTGGAGCTTGGTAGTCATGTGTCCTTGACTTTATATTGGTTCCTCCAATAGTATACTGAGCGGTTGACAAGGGGAAGGGGTGAGGAAGGACATTGTTTTCATCTGGCTTCCCTGTCGACACTGGAGGAGTTAAGGAGCATAAATGAAACAGAGATATGTCTCATCGTAACTAATAACAGGCCCCACATTCGACATACATGAAATGGTAAATCTGGGACTCCACTGGACATCCACCCCTCTGAACGCCATGTGCTGTCCTGCTATCCATCCAGAAACTGCCCGGTGCCACCTCAATCCCACCAGAGTGCCCAGAGGCACAGTGTTCCTTAAGGTTTGAGGAAGCTGGTGCCCTGTTGTTTCTTCCTTTTGTGAGCAAAGAAATCTTTATTTCAGAGGACAATTCCACTTTGGAGCTGTTATAGATTACAGAACCATGCTTTGGTAACTTCCCCCATATTTTTCCAAGCATTGTTCCCTACAGAACCTGAATATTCTCTTTAAACATTTGTTTGTAACTGTGTGTATGTCTGTGTGATATATGTTCATGTGAGCATGGCTGCCACCAGAGGCCAGAAGTGGGTGTCTGATCTTGAGGGGCTGGAATTACCAGCAGATGTAAGCTGCCTGCTGTGTGTGCTGGGAGCTCACCATGAGTCCTTTATAAGAAAAGTGCACATTCTTGACTGCTCAGACCCCTCTCCAGCCCTGAGAACACTATGTCTCAAAGGTGACTCAAATCTTGGCAGAGGCCTTGGTGGTTATTGTTTAGTGGTAGAAGCTGTGGTGGTGGCCAGTGCCTACCCTGAGAAAGGGCTGTGCTGTCTGTCACCTGTTGCTCCCATCCCCCCCTGCCCTCATTTGCAGCATTGCTTTCATTCTCTCCAGTTAGCTGTTAGTGGGGCCCAGGTTTGTGTTTTGGGAGATTCCTATCCCCCCCCCCTGCTTACCCCCCCTCCCCAGGGACCATCAACTTCATCTAGGACTCCCCAGGCTCATCAACTAATAGTTAGCTAGATGGGTATTGCAGTTACAAACTAAGCTTCACCAACAGTGACAAAGGAAATGCAGGAATTTGGTTCCAGTGTTGTGTGTCTAAAGAAACATTGGCGAATCTCCTGCTATTTCTTGAATGGATCTTTAACTTTGGTTCGTGCTTCAGCAGTGAAAAACTATGACAAATTTTTGTTGTTAAGGTAGGAAGGCCCCTGCCCCCAGCTCTCATAAGGAACTCTATTTCTATTTTATTTATTTTTTAAACTATTTATTTGTTTATTTATTTATTATGTATACAAAGTTCTGCCCATCTGTGTGCCCTGCTGATCTCATTATAGATGGTTGTGAGTCATCATGTGGTTGCTGGGAATTGAACTCAGGACCATTGGGAGAGCAGGGGGTGATCTTTTTTTTTTTTATTAATTTATTCATATTACATCTCAATTGTTAGCCCATCCCTTGTATCCTCCCTTTCTTTCCTCCCTCCTGCTTCCCCCTCTACTCCCTTCCCCTATGTCTGTGACTGAGGGGGACCTCCTCCCCCTGTATATGCTCCTAGGCTAGCAGGGGGTGATCTTAACCTCTGAGCCATCTCTCAGGCCCTCTATTTCTATTTTAATGCCACGTGGGAACTGGCCATTTTGAAAGTTCCTAAGTTTCTCCTCCTCACTACTCTGGCTTACTAACTTGCAGTAACTGAGCTTACCAAGCAGCCTCTTGGTTAAGGCATTGATTTTAACCTGAAACCCAGAAGAGACAGGGCTGGAGTCAGCCAAACTCTTCAGCAGTCCTGGGAGACCAGAGTCATTTGCACATCGGCAAACAGCTAATGGGCAGGGAATTAGGGCTTATGTAGGCCTGGTCCCTTCTGTCTTCCTCCATCACAGCTGGAGAATGTCCCGATGAAAAAAGGCAGGCAGGACCAAGACGTGGCAGTTCATTTGTTTTCTCTCTTTTAAAAATAATTGTTAAGTCAGAGCCAGTCCCCGATCTCCCGACAACCGTTGGAGAATGAGCTGTCCATTGGCTAGATCTGAATAGAGGGTCTATGTTCACTGCATGCTTTGTCCTTGGTTGGTACAACAGTTTGGGCAGGCCCCCTGGGTCCTGATCTGTCTGCCTTGATGGTCTCCTTGTGGGGCTCCTGGACCCTCTGAGTCCTTCCATCCCCCCATTCTTCCATACACCTGGAGTCTAGCAGCCAGTCCCAGCTCTGTCCCGATCCCCCACTAAGTGGACACTCTTGGAGCACACCTATGTTGGGCTAAATCCACTTATAAGTGAGTTTTTTAAGAACCTTTCTTTGGTTGCTTCTGATAAGGACTCACATAGCTCAGACTGACAAGAGAACTGACCTCCTGTCTTCGTCTCTCAAGTGCTAGCATTACAGACATGTTCCACCATGCTTTGTTTATGTGACCCAGAAGACCGAACCCAGGGCCTCCTGTATGGTAAGCTAGCACTCTGTCTACTGAGCTAAGTCCAAGATGGGCATTTTTAAAGAAAGCCAAGGCTAAAGGACGCTCAAGGAGGGGAAATTGGTAACTAGCTGGTTTTTGTTGTTATTGTTGTTGTTGTTTTCATATTGAGATTTCTAGTAGTGGTGAAACACTTCGCAAAAATCAAGGTTTTAATACAAATACCAATGGTGACTTTTGCACTTGGATTTATATTCTTGCCATGTCACATAGCATGGAATATTACTAAGCTGTTGTTGGGTTGCCAATTACTTGCAAGTTTCTTTTTTAAAAGGTTTCTACTAGCATGCATGCATTATATCTACAGTGGGTTTGTGGCATTTTCATGCATGTTTGTGAGGTTGTTTGATCACAGTTGCCCTGTCACCTTCTCTTCGCCCATGCCCACAGCCGCTGTTGCTATGCCCCTGCTCAGATCTTATATGTTTCTTCAGGTTTTGGATGCCCAGCTGGATTTCTCACATAATTCAGATGTCAGTAGGAGTGAGCTGCAGGTCTGCCTGTGGCAATTCCATTGTCATCCAATGCTTAGGACCTTGCTTAGCTCCAGGACACACCAGTTGGTCCAGCTTACTTGTCATCTTCCTGGCTTGTGTTTTTGGTTCGCTTTTCCCTCTGCAATGAACACAGCAGGCCTGGGTTGTCTCCACATTGCTTTGTCTCCATGACTCGCTGGGGTCAGAGGTCCCCGATAATGCGCTGTGTGACTCCGGCCTGAGCCCATTTGTGTGCCCTGGAGATCTGAAGGTAACAGGCAGGGTCAACATAACCTGCCAGATTCACAGAGACCCCTCTGTGAGTTGTGGGAGGACAGTAAGAAAGTCTGTCATGGACCAAATGACCTTGCGTCCGTTCGTGGGATCCCTTTTCCCGAGATGGGGCTCGCTCTTCCCAAGTGTAAGCTAGGGCATCTGCAGTCAATTTTACACATGCTAATGTGCTCTTTCAGTATCACAGGATGAAAGTGTAGGGACCACTGGTGAAGAGGGGACTTTCACTTCTACCTAAGACATTTCACTTTATTTTCTGTTTTAAAATGTATAGTTGTTTTCAGCCTTCAACAGCACAGGCTTAAAGGTGTGCACAGCTTGGGCCCTCTATGCTATTCTGGACTCTTTAAGCTGTTCCTCAAAGCCATTCCTCTAGCCAGGGAGGCAAAGTATGTTTATCGTTTATGCTGAAGAGAAGAGAGCTTTTCTTTAATTCTTTCTTCTCTTCCTAGCTCCCTTCCCTCTCCTATCTCCTTTCCTCCGCCTGAGGACAGACTGTGGAATACCGAATAGACAGCATCTCAGTTCTGGGTGGCACCTAAGCCGTTTCCCACTAGTTCTGCACTGAGGTATCTCATGGCAGGGGTGTCCATGTCACACCATGCAGGTAGTGGAGGAAGGATTTCCGAAGGCTAGGAGAAAGAAGAAAAGATGGATGAAGGAGAAAGGAAGAGAAACAAAAGGAAGAAAAATAGATGTGCACAATACAAACGGCCTGGCTTTCAGTTTCAGTTTAAACTTCATTTCCTCTACACCCGTTCTGAGCAGAAAACCTTAAAATCCCAGGGTATGTATGAGGTCAGACATGGTGTTTCAATCTTTGTCTTTGCTGCCCTGGCACACAGTCCCATTAGTTTGTGGGGCTGGGTAGGGATGTGTCAGGGTTGCTGTTTGTGCCTTTACCAGTTGATCACATCAGTGAGTTGCAGAGCCCCCACACTCCCACTTCACACATTTCACTTCCTGGGTGGATGCGCTACTGAGCCCTCCCTACAACAGCTTGTCTCTAATTAAAGGACTTGGTTCGGATGATTTTTAAGTGCCGGAGCTTAATGAAGTTAGAAAAGGGATTTGGATGCAGTTGTGAAGACTTCAGATTATCTGATTTGTTTCCCCCAAGAGAACCGTCAGGTCCAGAGGCATTCTGAATGACTTCGGATGTATTCCATTTTGTTCTTTTCAAAAATGCTCTTTTAGTGGAGGGTAGCTGAAAGAGAAGCCCACTGGCCACCTTCCCCCACAGAATGCTGCAACTCTCATCTGCAAAGTGGCTTCTTGGGAATTTGCAAGTCTTTGAATGCTCTTACCTAATTAAAGGGATGCCTGGGTCTTTAATTCTCACAGGTAGATCTACCTTTGACCTTCCCATGTCTGGGAGTTAAAAGTAAAGACATTCATCCCAGAGAGCTTGAAGCTCATGCATTTGGATGCCTGTCCCTTTTGCCGGTGTCTGAGATCTGTGCCTTCCAGGTAGCAGGCAGAAGGGAACACATACAATCAGAGTTCTTCTGCCCAGAGCTGTAGAGTGAGTTTCTTGTCCATCGGTAGGCTCGTGCTGACCGTGCAAATGCTGCTAATGCCTCCTGTTAGAGATCAGAGGAGCAGTCATTTGTCATCAATAGTTGTAATTAGGTTTATCTACCCTTTCAACCAATACCATAATCTTTACCAGATTGTTGTTGTTGGAGCCATGGAGACGAATTCTGGAAAAGTATTTTTAAGGATTGATTTCGAAGCAGTTGATCGCCTTTGGGGAATTCTTCTTCTTAACCATCCCTCATTCATTTTCCTCTCAAATATTCAAATGCTTTCTCAGGAAGAAACGCCATGAAAGCATGCCATGTATCTGAAAAATAATTAATATAATTGACAGCAATGTCGGGTTTCTGCTGAGGTGTGTTTCTCCTAATCCCACCATGCAATCTTTAATATTGATCCAATTGTTAGGAAGTCCTGTCACCCGTCACTAGCCACACCTGAGCTAAATATTTCCAGCATCATGCATCCTTAAGCCAGGAAGTATTTCCATATGCATTAAATACTTCCACAAATATAGTTCCTTTCACTCTGGTGATGAGTGTACACACACACACACACACACACACACACACACACACACACACACACAGACTGTGTGTAAGGGACTACGCAGTGTGCACATGGTGCTGGCCTGCATTTGGCAGTTTATTCACTGTGTACATTGCATATAATATCACAAATGGCACATGCAAGTATTGGAGTCTGGGCAATAGGAATTCAGCACTTAAAGTGTCCAGGTTGCACCTGAGCTAGCTGGAGCCTGCCAGCCCCTGCAAGCCCACTGAGAGCATCTGTCTCGCCACCGCCTTGCTCATGCTGCCTCCTCTGCAGGCCCTCCGATTCTTCTGACTATGAGCATAAATCATCCACCTGTCAGGAGATCTTGCTGCCTGGATTATGCAATGTGCCTGCCTTGATTTGGAGGTGGCCTGAGCAGGAGACAGCGGCAAGTGTTTTGCGTTCTTTTAACTGCTATCCCCAGCATTTCTTTCACTTTAATGAGGGGATTATGGTGGTGACAATGACTTTCTCTGAGGAGACAAGGAAAGTCTTCAAGATTCTGGACTTCACTTTGTATGTTGGGTAGAGCTCAGTTAGATCCCCCCTCCCCATTTTTTTCTTTTAATCCCAAATAAGCCAACAGTTTAGGCATTTAGGGAAAAGAATGGGATATTTCACAAGGCCTGCCGTTGACAGCTTTATGTATTGGCTTTAAAAGAGTTTCCTCCACGTGATGAGATTAAATCCATTAAACGGATTGCTGCCCCTCAGTTCCTTTCCCTCCTTCCTCTGCCTCTGCCTCTTCATATATCGAGGAGTCTCTTCATCTCCCCTTCTTTGCTGCCTTTACTTACTCTGTAATCAAGAAAGACAAGCAAATAACTGAAAACTCACCAGTTGCTATAGCTGCACTAATCGTTGACTAGTATACAGATCATGTTATAAAAATACCCCCCATTTTTTTTTTTTACATTTTAATCCTGCCTGGTATGCTTAAGGACTTTCTATAGGTGTGTGTGTGTGTGTGTGTGTGTGTGTGTGTGTGTGTGTGTGTGTGTGTGTGTTTGTGTATGCACGCTCGCATGTGTGGGTGATATTAAAGATGCAAAATTACTATTTTCTTTACTTAATAGGTAGGCTCTTCTGGGACACTTAGACCTTAACTCAAGTGATGTATAGCGAAGGGCTGTGCTGTGTGGAGTGGGGGGAATGCAAACCCCAGTAGACTCCCTGCTCATGAAGAATGACAGGGTTTGGAGCTGCTGTTAGCAGACACGAGTCTCTAAGTTGTCTGGCTCAGATAACGTGAAAGGAAAGCTTGCTGTGAAAACAGGCTCGATTCCATGAGCTTTTGGGCAACGTGGAGATAGGGAAGTAGGATCTTACGCCTGACTTCAATGACGAGTTTAAAAATGCTTGCCTAGAGTTTAATATGCAATGTTAACGAAGTCACATGGTACTACTACACTGAACGCCTTACCCATGACGTAGGTTCTGGGTTGTCACCCAGGTCTGAGGTGAAAGTGTGTTCTAGACTTACAGTTCAGCCTGCATTTTTTTTTTCCTCTTAGAAGCTCTCCAGTCCTTCTACATGTGTGTTTTTTAAAGTGGTGTAAGAGTTACAGTTCATTGCTGGCTTCCATGTGCCTGCCTTCTCTCCCGCTTCCACCCTCAGAGCCCAGGAGCCACCTGCTTTCCCTTTGGTACATGTAGGTGGATTATATAACCCCAGAGCCTCTTGTTTACGATGCATGATCACAGCCAATGTACTGTGTTAGTTACGTATGCGTAGGACATGTACAGGTATGTATATTTGTGTACATATATGATAAATGTGTTGTAGAAACCCATTCATTTTCACATGTACAGATTCCTTTTAAGAGAATGCTGAAAAAACACATTTACATTCATGTTGAACACATTAAAACTTGGGTCGCATCAGATGGGGAAGCAAAGGATAGAATTTAGCCATGTTCTTGAAAGCCTAATTTTTTTTTTATAGCGTAGTTTTTCACTACTCAAAAACTATTTTCCCCTCAATAACTTTTTTTCTTCTTCTTCTTGTTTTCAAGCAAGCCAGATTTCCTCTGGGTCTGACTCCTGGTCAGGTGATTTAGGGGCCCAGCTGTATTAACTTTTAACTTAATTTTTAAACAATTATGTCTAACGTTAATGTTACTTATTAAAGAACACTGCCATAGAATGAGTGGAGCAGCAGAACTCTTATACATCTTAATTACACACAAAAATATTTAACAAGCTGAAGTGCCATAAAAGAATATTTCCCAAGTATTTGTAAGACACAGAAAAAAGTGACCCTCAGATCCTGAATAAGGAAAGTCCCAATACAGTATCAGGTGACAAGTTCTTCTTGCCATGGGTGAAGTGGCCACATGGAGACACAGTGTGAAAACAGCAAGTTCTGGTGGGTAGTTTTCAGAGGACTTGGTGCACAGAGCATGTGGAATCTGAGCTCACACTCGGAACCCCTTCAGGCAATGAGTAGCAAGGTGGCCTCCCATTTTTTCCCCTTCTCTTCTCTGTGGCTAGCCCGATGGACTTGGATTCTTTGGAGAATGTATTTCATCATCATTTTTTGCCCTTACCCCTGACAAATCTAAATTTATGTACATTAAGTGGGGAAAAGGGAAGAAAGAAAGCGGGAACATTTGAAGAGATAAATGCAACACAACACTGACAAAATCTGATGAAAAATCTCTGTCTTTTATCTATGGAGAAATTAGGTTTATCATCAGGAGAGCATTCTCTTTTCATTTTCTGAAAGGTGCTTTTTGACAGACCCTTTGCAGTGGACGTCACACTCACAAAACATGCTGTCATGGGGCTATTTGAATATGGTGACAGGCTCATTATCACATTGAAGACTCCTGACAACACTGCAGAGGGGAAATGGACAGGGCTGCCAATCAGCTGTTGAAAAGATTGTGGTTGAAATAGGGTTTTTTGTTCCAAGAACAGTGGTACAAATTGACTGCATTAATTCTTTTTATTAGAGCGGTGCACACTGTAGTTAAGGGCTGGAGCGTGTTTCCATTATCAACCCCTGTTTGCAGAAGGTTTATCAGCTGGTCTTAAAAAAAAAATGTGTTTCCAGCTGAAATTTGGCAGAGGTCGAGGCCTTTTCCTATGACACTTCATCATGAGTGTGTGTGTGTGTGTGTGTGTGTGTGTGTGTGTGTGTGTGTGTGTTAGTTTTGTTAGTAGTTTAACCAATTGTCAAAATCAAGTTTGATGAGGAAGGAAACAACACTTCTGGCATCTTCCTGTCACACAGTGGTCACGGTTGGAAGGAGAAAGTGTTAACTCACAGCTTGTTATCCAGACTTAGAGCACCAACGGCTCTGAGCACAGAGATTTGAAGAACCCCTTATGTGCACATTCTCCGACATTATGTGAACAGTGGAACTGACTCTGACATGAACTCTGGTGACCCCTATTTGACCACTTCCCCTTGGTGGGGAGGCCTGGTACCACTCTGAGGAAGGGTAAGCAGGCTATCAGGATAAGACCTGATAGGCTGTGGTCAGAGGTGGGGGAGGAGGTCCCCTTCTGTCACAGGTGTAGGAGAGGGGAATAGGGTGAAAGAGGGCGAGAGGGGGAATGGGAGGATACAAGTGAGGGGATAACAATTGAGATGTAATCTGAATATATTATTTACATAAAATTTTTAAAAAATAACCCCTTACATGTAAAGTGTGTCTAAGAATGGCTGTAGAGCACCACATTGCTTCCGGGGTACTTGTCACTTACTCCTAAATTCTTGTTTAAAAAATGATAAGAGCTCACCAGCTAAGCTACCTCCCACATGTTTGCAGCAGCATCTTCAGGGTTTGTCTCATATTAGTGACCTCTGATCTCAAATTTTTGTATTTATGTAGAGGCCATTAGCTCTCAGAAACACCATGTCTATATAGCTATTAAATTGTCTAATTTTTAATGCGAAAGAATTAACTAACTAAAATACACAAAACATATAAGAATTAGCAAGATTGTTCTGTTGTTAATGGTGTTTGCTGTATAAGTGTGAATACCTGATTTGGTCCCCAGATCCCAGGGTAGAAGGAGAAATCTGACTTCTGAATGTGTGCAATCACACATACACATGTACGGACACACACCCACTCACACACATGTAATATGCAGAATAATATCACATGCATGTGCACAGTTGCATATAATATATTACATAATGACAGATAATATATATTATTCAGAAATCATTTGAAGTTATTCATGCACAACCACAGAATTTGTACGTTTTCTGTTTTGTTTTTGTTTTTGCACTTTGAGTATCAGATTGGGTATTTTCACTAAGTCTCCCCCTCCAAGGCACTTCACAAAGCCCCCCAGATTCTACCTTCACCAAAGCGAGGCTGTTTCCCACTCTGTTCCTAGGTTGCATGAGCCCTCGAGGAAATGCCTGTTCTGTCTGCTGCCTAAGTCACTACTCAGTGGTGAGACGCTACAGGGACCCACAGGAGGACCATTAATTTTCCCTGCCATTTGGTGTATTGCAGCATTTACACACTTGATTAGACCCTGCTCTGGTGAAAAAAAAGTTAGCATTCCTATATATGAGTCAAATTCTCCCCTGGGAGAGACTTAGATATTGAAGCTAATAAGTGCAGTAGAGAAATCCTACTTATCTTTCTGAGCTATTCCGTTCTGATTTAACTCACTCACTCAGTCTTAAACTCATTTCCTGCAGTGATATCTTCTATCTGTATAGACATGGCAAGCACCGCTATGTAGCTTGTAAACATTACGCTGTCTTACAAAACTTTCCTTCCACTTTTGTGTTGAATAGAGCTGTCTGAGTCCTTGAAGTTCTGTGGCTAGGTGAAGGTCTGCAGCTGCTTTCCTGAGCCTTGTGCCTCAATTTATTCATCCAAGCCTTCAATGAAAGTGTCTAGACAGCCTCCTGAGTCTCTTACTTCCAGGCAGTAGCCTAGGTGATGGGACAAGCAAAGGATGCCGAGTATTAGGAGCTTCCTGTCTGGTTTCTGGGCACTGCTCGGAGGATGTGCCCAGGGAGGGATGGAGCATTGGCAGGACCAGTGAAGACGGGGAAGGAGAGCAAATGTTCCAAGGGGAGATACCAGCATGTGTTCAAGCCCAGAAGTCTAGTGAAGAGGTTTGCAATTTTGAAAAATGCAAAACAGTAGCTAAGGGCTTGCGGACTGGGTGAAAAGGAAGGTTACTCACGACACAATGCGGGCTGGAATTTAACAACGAGGGATCTTACATTTTGATGAAGAATTGTGGTGATAGTGAAGGTTCCTTCTGTCTTGGTTTGGATCAGAGTAGATTGGTATTTTAAGAGGAACGTCTAGGAGAAAGAGGGGCTGCATGGGGTGGGGGCGTTGTTCTAAGATCACGCACTGTCATGCAGGGAGAACTGCGCCCCTTTTCCCTTCTAGTTTGGTTCTGTGGGTTCTCTCTGCTGTCAGATTTAAAGTGGGAACCTTTATGCAGAAGGAACAGCCTTAACCCCAGGAGTCAGCTGTAGGCAGGTTCATCACTGGGCCATTTAAAATACAACGCTCTCAAATTCAACAGTGGTTTATATTTAGGAATAGGGTGCTAAGTGCAAGTCCAGAGTCACTGTGAATTACCACAAGGGGCAATGGATGGCGTGATCCTCCCAGCCTTAGACCCTACTAAGTATAAGAATCATATATATGCATCCTACTGGGGGTATATCTGAAAGACAGCGCACCAGTGGGCTCTAGGATTCTTTCTTCCTGTGTGTGTGTGTGTGTGTACACATGTGTGCATATAGGTGCATGTGCCCACAGAAGCCAGAGGCATTGGAATCCCTGAAAGTAGAGCTGTAGGCTGTGGTGAGCCACCTGACATGGGTGCTAGGAGGGAACAGAATTAGGGTTATCTGCAAGAGTAGTAAGAGCTTGTAAGCTCTGAGCCATCTCTCACCCAGCCTGGCCTCCCGACTTCTTCTGCCGTTCACATTCTATAATGACTGTTGAAAAGTATTCCTCAAAGAAGAATTTAAAATACGTATCCCAGAGAACAACGGTCACTCTTTCACGATCAAACCAATTTTCACACAGTTTTCCTCGTCATAACCATGTTCTGGAAATGTCAGAAAGAAAGCATAGGGTTATTTTCGCTATCTTAATATTTGAAAATTCTATCGGGTAGCATGAGGAAAAAAACGATCTCAGTCATCCCTAGAGAATATTTCGCAATTATCAAATAGGGATGTCCATTAGCAGGGCTATGCTAATGAGACTTGCACGGGAGAGAATGTATCTGCCTTCTCTTCCTTCTTGGTGGGCGAGTTCTATAAGAGGGACCCAGTGGTGCTGCATTACCCAGTTGGACACACTATTTTTACCACACTATCAGAACTACAGGTTCCTATCCAGGAACTTGGGAAACGGGACCTTATTTAGCTAACCTAATAAAAGCCTGCGTGTGGGTGGATTACCCATGACTAGCTCACAACGCCGTGCAGCAGGTGTTACCTAGCTGCTTTCCTTTTCTTAAGTTGGCATAGTGCTGCAGAGATCAGCGCTCCACTAGATGGAGCAGAGTGGCAGAGAGATATGTGGCCAGAGCTGAGTGGGCATCTCAGAGTCAGCACGGATACTAAAAGGAAAGGATGGATTCCGGGCTGGAGTACATGAGGAGCCAGAGGCCATGGGATATGGAGAGAGGGTGGATTCTGAGTGACCAGAAAATTTATAAATTAAAATAAATGCACAAGGAATGAAGGGATTTCCAATTTTACAGATGAAGAAAAAAAAAAAACACACATGAATTTTTAAAAATGTTTGTAGTTTCGTGAGTGTGCGTGTGTGTGTGTGTGTGTGTGTGTGTGTGTGTGTGTGCGTGTAAGAGTCACATGAATATTTGTGTGTTACAGAACAACCTGGGATGTCTTTTCTTTCCTCACCCCACGCCCCTGAGCCCTTTTTCAAGACAGGATTTCTCTGTGTAGCGTTGGCTGTCCTGGACTGCTTTGTAGGCTAGGCTGGCCTTGAACTCACAGAGATCCACCTGCCTCTGCCTCCCTGAGTGCTCAGATTTCAGGCATGCACCATGGCACCCAGCTGGGATGTCTTTTCTTGGGTGCTATGCACCTTAACTTTTGACATAGGCTCTCCTACTGTCATAAAGCTCCCTGTAGGCTAACTAGGCTGCCTGGCCACTGAGCCCCAGAGATCCCCCAATCTCCACCTTCCAGAGCTAAGGTCACAAGCACATGCCACCAAGCTTAGCTTTATTTACTTAAAATATGGATTCTGGGCATTGAACTCAGGACCTCATATTTCCAAGGATGAGCTCTCTTCTAACCCTGAATTGCTTACTGTATGTGAATTGCTTAAAATATGTGAAATCACACTTTTTTATATTAGATCACACTGTCTTGACCCTATGGAATACTTATGTCAGTTCTGAAGTAGAAGCCTGTAACATGGATGAGAAGATCCTCACTCAGGGGCTAGAGAGATAGCTCAGCCCGAGAGGACTTTATTCAAACCTGTCGCTGAGTCCTCAGGACCCACAGAGTAGGAAGTGAGACCCAACTCCTGCAAGCTGCCCCCTGACCATCTTCCGCGATCTGTGATACACATGCCCTCCTTTCCCCTCTCCCAAGTAAACGAATAACTGAGTCAACAAACACATGCAGAAAACAAATAAAAGTTTAAAGAGCTTTGCTCTGTGTGTTTCTTACCCTTTGGTGCATCCGTGGCCCCAGGCTGCAGGGCTGCTGCTTGGTTTGTGCCTCAGTGTTTTGACGGAATCACTGTGCACAGGGACGCGGAACAGAAAAGACAAAGGCCTAGTTGTTTTTTTAGCCCAATTTTACACTTCATATTTAGCCAGATTTTGTTGCTTTCCAGTGGTGGACTGTTTCCTACAGAGTCCCCTTGTTATCCCGTGTGAGGTATGCCTTGTACTTCTGTGGGCTACCTGTAGCCTTCATGGAACAGGGATAGTTTTTTGTCTTCTAGTCATCACAGCTTGGACTGACTAGGACTCACCATGAGTCTCTCTAGCCTACCTCTGGAGCTCTCTTTTCCTGCAGGAGACACTGGATCAATAATGCACATTATATGAGGATGATGGTCCATCCATTGTGGGTTTGCTGAGCTACAGTGTGGCTCAGGCCCAGTTCTTCTGTGTGTGCTTCTGTCTTGCTCACAGGCTTTCCACGGAGAGTGTGTCGAATATATTTTGTGAAGATACCATCACAGTGTCTGTAGCCTCCACTCACCTGTGCAGAGACTAACCCTGGCCAACTATGAAGTTTTGTATGGCATATGATTTTAAATTTCTTAAATAGAAAAAAGAATAAAAATGCATTACAGAGAACAAGTCCTGCTTATTTTATTCTAGATTCCGGGCCTGGATGTCAATCTAACGTGGTAGGGAGCGCAGCAGGCGTACACCTTTATAGGAGTCTTTGCTGTCCCTTTTCT
>OU015747.1:138746632-138776339 GCA_907169655.1 Acomys percivali
CATATTGTATCGGAAGGGTTTGGGGAATAGAGGCATTTGGGCATTTTTTCAAGGCCTGGAATGGAATGTGGCTTAGTGGTGGAGTGTTTGCTTAATACGTGCAAGACCCTGTCTGTTCTATCTCTAAATGTTACCGAAAGAAGGAAAGAGAGAAAGAGAGAAACAAACAAACAAACAAAGAAAATAATTTGTTCAGAATCCAGCAACTGGTAAGTCACAGAACAGAGATTCAAAAGCCCTGGATGGAGCTTTTGAAACCAGACTTTCAAAAGGGACACAGAGCTGTTTGTCTAGATAGTTTTGAGGGTTCCTAAACTATGTGAACAGTGAAGGATTAAGTAAGTTCAGGTTTGACCTGTTGGGAAGGACTGCAGATGGAGAAGGTTTGGGCTTCGTGTCTTTCCTGAGTTGATGCTAGTAACTCAGGATATTGGCAGTCCATGTCTCCCATGGGTTTCAGTCATCATAGGGTCTCTACATGGATTTTGTTTGCTGGTACTTAGGGTTAAATTTGACTATACTGGTCACGTGTACTGGATCTACTTTGTAAATCATGCTTGTCAACTGTTTCCAAGGCATGAGTGACTTCTCAATTAAGCACTTCTATGCTGTAAACAGTGGGCTGAGATTTAACATTACCCTAAGAACACTATTCTGACAGTCAGAATAGGGCGGAAGGATCCATAATACATTGCGTATTAGTATCTGTTGTGCTTTGTCTTCCATTACTATTACATATGGCTTAAAAGAGAACAAAGGAAAACCAGAAGGGCTTCCTATTTGCTGGAGTTTCTCAACATAATGTTATTCTAATGTAAAGTTCCCACAAGTGCTACATAAATGTGCACACTTACGTGGCAGGAGGGCAGGAGAGCAAACTTTTCATTTCCATTTTTCCTGTGCTCCCCTGTCTCCTGCCCTGCTTTCCTCTTCCCTTCTTCCCTCTTTCTGGAGATGGCATCTGCTATGGAGACCTGATCTTTAAAAATTGGTTTTTTTTAGCCTCTTTAGGTGAACTTCTGGAAACATCATTTGATATTTTCTTTTGCATTGAGTTTTTTCCATAAACCTCCCTGCAACATAAATGTATACACATAATATTCTAACATACTTACTTTCAAAAATTGTGTGTGCCCCCACCCCAAAATTCTGCAATACCAGCACACTATGATGTTAGAAAGTTTTTCATTTCTTTGGTTTTATAAAGTCAAATATTTTTTAATGCATAAAACAAACAGAAATAGTTAAAGAGACATGCATTGGTGTGACTTTGTTCTCTGTGTGATTTTCTGGGGGCTGAATGGTAAATTAACTTGCTACTCATGCGCCTCTGGTTTTGACGTTGACTTTAGGGTCTAGTGGATGGCTTTGCCCATGAATCACATGGCCCAAGGAAACCGAAGTGAATCGTGTCATCACCATGCCTGTCACAGAGTTTGATTATTAGTTCCAGCCTCCTCATCTTTCCCAGATGTCTTTATATATCTCCCGTTGAGAACTTCCAGGGACCCACCAACCTCTTATCTTCACTAATTTTCCAGTGATAATTCCTAGCATTAAGTATATAAGGCAAAGGAAACAAATCCTGCCCATTTAAATTAGCTATGTCACACACACACACACACACACACACACACACCAATATCTATCAATGGATACTGATTATTTATTAATTTATATGTAAAGTTAGGTAAATACATCCGTAAGTTTTTGAAATAGAAAAATAAGACATGGGGGACTGGAGAGATAATTGAGGTGTAAAGTGAATTTCCTGTTCTTCCACAGGACCTGATTTCAGCTCTCTGTACTCCTGTCAGGGGCTCACAACCATCTGTCACTCGGGAGATTCAACACCTCCCACTGGTTTGCGAAGATACCAGGACAGATATGCCATGCATTCATACACAAATAAATAAAGAAAACTTGAATATACCGCTTTAGCAAGGGAAGCTAGGGTAGGTTTCAGACCCATCCCTCCTGTCCATAGAATGAGCCACACAGACTCTTAGTCAGATGTGTGCTGCTGCTGGCCCATAAAGGCAGGGGGGCGGGGACCAATGCAACCCACACCACGACCAGGAAAACACACAAACCCATCAGGGCTGATCTGTCATCTATCTATCTGTTCCTTTGAGGGCAAGTTTAATTTTACTCTCAAATTCAATGTGATTTGGATATTACTATGTAAGTCTTGTTAAAATATGTAAATAGGGCATTTGCTAAACTGTCTTTATTTAGTGTTCTCTTAAGTGATCATAAAATTTTAATGACTATTATTACTGATACTCTAATAAGTACTTCAATGAATTTTCTGGTGGTTAAATATAATTTGTATCTGACTCTAGAATCTCAATATGGGAATTTTAATATTGAAGCATTACCGTAAAATATTCACGCCATCAGCATTCCATATTGCAATACCGTAGAATAAATGCATGTTGATTTGAACCTAAATCTTTCTGACACTCACTGGTTTGGGTGTCATGAAATCTTGTAATGCATTAGCCTTCCCTCCAAGGGAAAGTAGCTTGCATTTTTAGAGCACTTACAAAGTGATGTTAAAATTCTTCTTCCCCCAACCCAAGCAGGCCCTCGCTTTCACAGCCTAATTTTGGACCCATCTATGGATCATTTCCACAGGCAGATAATGTTAGCCTCTCAGGAGCAATGAGTGCTCAGTGGGGTGAGGCCAGGAGACAGCATTCCTGTTATCAGCCTGCTATTGTTGGACGTTAGGGCCACGGATGTAGATCAGTCATTGCCGAAAGTTGAAATACTTTGGGTCCCTTTGAACTCTACTTGTGGGATGCTGTCTTCATGTTAAAAGTCCCTGCCTCAGTGGTTTTGTTTGTTTGTTTTAAGGAGAACCAGCCATTAGTAGGAAATGTTCCCCCTCTTGTGTAAAAGATTAGCAGGAGGCAAAAGCAGACCCAGGCCCCTGATAGTGTGTTGGGGCAGGTTTTCAACAATAACACTGCCTGGGCATAAGTGTTATGTGTCATGAAAGCTTTTTTTTTTTTTTTTTTTTTTTAATGCGTTATAGTGTCCTCTATTTATGACCTTCAGCCACTCACCTTTTAGGAGCACTTTTGTGTGACCTTTGGTTTATTCAACAGAAGCCATCCATGCCATGTGGTTTGGTTTGGGCTTTGTAGTCAAGTGTGAGTGTGTGATCCTTGTCTGATAATGCAGCGCAATGAAATGAATGGAAGCTAACAGGCAACTGGCACCAGAGAGCAGACACTGGGGATGCAGAGCAGATGCACATCGGCTGATGTCTTATTATGAAAATGTCACCTGATGGCTGCACAGGTTTCACTTGAAGAGATTGCTACCTACCCTGGAAGACTCCTGTGCTGTTTAAAGGAAAGAAAAAGGAGGAAAAGAACTGAGGTGAGGGGATTCCTGTGGGAAAGAGCAGGCACTATCTTTATCAAGGAATCTTTTGGGAACATTTATTCTCATCTTGGAGGCAGAGGGAAGATTTTAAAGTTAATAATATCGCTCCCACCTTACTCTATCCTACTATGATGCTCACAGGCAAAGGTGGAAGTCAGCCCTGTGTCCCCTGTGTCCAGTAGAGACATGGTATAAAAAACAGGAAGAGCTTTCAGAGATGAGAGGGAGAAGAGGGCGAGGCGTGAGGAGAGATCAGCTCTCGGTTTTGTGGAAGTCTTTAATGATACTGAAAGCCTTGGCAGAACCTGGAGCCAGGCAGAACCCAGGAAAGAAGAAATCTGTTAGAAATGTAGGTGGGCTGGCAAGCCTGTGACTGCAGTTCGTTGTCACAGTGGTTCAGGCCAACACCATGTCCCAAGTCATTTGCATTTATAAGCCTGTAAAGAAGTAGAGGATAGGCTGGGGAGACAGCTCCGTGGAGTGGATAAAGCCGCTGCCTCCTACATACTGAAGATCTGGGTTAGAACCCTCAGATCTCACGCACGTCCAGACAGAGCAGCATGCACACGTGATCATAGTGCTTCCTTAGTAAGATGGGAAGCAGGCCTAGGAGACTGCAGCACTGAGGGCCGGCCAGCCTGGAATGCACAGCCACGAACAAACAAGAAAGCTTTCTCAAGCAAGGTATAAGGTGAGGAACAACACCCCAGGTTGTTTTCTGACTGACACACCTGTACTTTACCATCAACACATGCATACTCACATACCACACATACGTAAATGCACACACACACACACCCACACACACACACACCAGAGGTGAGGAAGCAGAGGGGTGAAACTGACCTCTAACAAATCTTCCTGGGGAGGGTTCTTGTGATAGGGCTCTTCCATTAATCTAGGAATGTTGAGGTTCAGTATCCCTACCCATCAGTGGGTCCCCAGCAGATCATATGCTAAAATTTCAGTCCCAGTTTCCTGGTGAGCACTCAGTGATAAAAGAAGAACCTGCCCAACCCTGCATGGCAAGGTGCTTTGTGATGAGACACCCGAGGGACACACCTTAATAGGCCCCGGGGCCCTGTGGCTGGCAGCAGTGGGGGCATATCCTGAAAAAGCAGAGTTCTGGTTACAGACCTGGAGCCAGCTAAAGACTCTGGCTAGAACCAGCAAATGTCCAGTTCCTCTGGTGTTCAGAGTGAAGTGGGCCTTCAGAAGGCAAGGTCTGTTGAGAGGTCTTCTGGACGGTGTTCCTCTTCCCCACTTGAGTGTCAATGATACCAACATAGCTGGAAATGTCTGCTACAGTAAGGCAGATCAGTGCTGATCAAGCCATGGTGTGCCAGCACAGTGGCCTCCCATCCAGGCTGTGTTACCCTGAGTGCTATGCACTGGGTGGTGCCATGTGGCCCACTGAATTTTGCAGTGGTTATCAAGTAGGAGGTATTTCAAAATATCTATAAGTAAATCCTAACATCCCTCATAAGCCTGTCCACTGAGATAGATCACACAATGGACTATAGAGCATAAAATATTGTACCCCAAAAGCCTTATGTACCACTTCCTTATTTTAGCAAAGAACATCCAGAGAGTCTGCCTAAAAGCTGTATTCTTTGTAAACAAAATCATCTTACAGATATTTCCCTGAAGGTTGGCGTTAACTTGCCTGAAGGTTTGTGGTCAACAAAAGTCTTTGGGGACAGATCTTTAGTCTCTTTGAAGTAAAAAGTCATTGCCCGTTCTGAAATGTGACAGGCCTGTCATCCCAGACAGATCTGAATAGAGTGAAAGACTGAAAGAATCAACTTTCCAACCATTGGAGCAGTTGGAAAATATTAGATAGTCTCCTTAATCCACCTCTTGGCTCACCAGTCTCCTTCTCCCCGACTAATCCGCCTTTTGTCATCCAGGGGATTAGACAATTAAAGCGCGTTGAAGGGGCTTTCCTGTATCCAGGCCGTGGGTTCTATCATGCATCCCTCAATTATTTCCTGGAGTCAGTATTTTTTTAAAAAACCCTCACAAGGATGTCAATTTGAGTACGTTAAGACACCCTGCTCCCTGGCTGTTTATGCCTCGCTGCCTTATTAAAGACACCAGCTAAACAGAAAACGCGGTATAAATATGTTTGATGAGTCACTTAAGGATCCAGCCAAGAGACATCACAATTCACTCTGGACTCCATTTTTAGAAACTACTCTTCCAAGAGTTCTCTCTGCAGGAACCCCTCCCCTGCAAGAACTGACAAGGATGTATGCCTTACTTTACTGTGATACTGACATTTAAACAATAAAATAAAGCCATTTAAAACAAATAGTAATGCTTTAAGTGTCTGGGCTGTCAAGATATCAAATTATATAACTTGGAAAAAATCAGAATTCATTGTTAATGGTATGCACTTAACACAAAGGGTCGCGGAGGACTCTGCCGCTCCACATTCAGTTTCCATGTTGGAGCACACAGGCTGTGTTCCTTTAGATAGAGCTGACTGTACTCTCTTAAATGGACTTGACTCCTGCACAATCACTGTATTCAAATGTCAAAAAAGAAGGAGAGCGAGAGAAAGAGGATGTCACAGAGGGTCACAAATTATGTTGGATTTTGACAGATTGTAGCCTTGCTTTACAAGAGCGGTTACATCTCATTTGTCACCGCTTGATCTGTAAGTGTGAGAATGGGAGCGGAAGGCCCTCCATCTCTTACACAATTTAATCGCTCTGAGGCGGCGGACAGTGGTGGTGGAACCAAACCGCCTGAGTGTACACTGCCCTGCTGGTCTGTTTTAATTTAATCCTTAGTCAGCGAGATGAGAGCATGCTCCCTCTCTCTTTGATCTGCAAAGGGTATGTTTCTGTAAAGCCTAGGTGTGCAATTTGGGGACAAGGGATGGACAGTTCAGGGCAAGCCCAGCTAACATGGCACCAGAAAGATACCTAAAGTAGCAAATGGTGAAATCATTAGACAAGTGAAGGGAAACTTGTTTGTGTTAAGAAGTCAGCAATGCAATCCAGGCTTCTGGCATATTCCAGAGCCTTTCAAAAAACTGAATCTGGCTCCTCATCCTTATCCACCATCTCCCAGATACTTTTGTTAGTGATGAGATCATCCAAAGAGAAGCAATAGATGAGAACACTAGAGGACTTTTGCATTGCCCAGGGTCCTGCCCCTGGGAAGGAGCTTAGAAAGCTACCCATAGTGCTCAGCATCAGAGATGTTCTCCGGAGATGTCTACAGATGGGGCAAACAGTAAGATATGGCCACGTTAGCTCTGGACGGTATAGAGGGGGTGAACTTCTGACTACCTCAAATGATGTACTAACCAACATAACAAGTGATGCATCACTGTAGCTACAAGCTTATGTACAGTCCTCCAGGAAAACGTGTTAAAGTTGTTTACACATTCTTTTAGTATCGCTTAGCTTGAACCCCAAATTAGACATTTGATAAATAGAAAGGGAGTGATTTTATAGTGCCTGTGCCCAAAATAATTTGGGTTATAAAGAACTGTCAAAGTCATATTTTGAAGGTCTGATAGAGCATTCCTGTAATGTCAGACCCTGCCAGCTGAGGCAGAAGGATCTAGAGTTTTGGGCCAGCCTAGGCCACCTAACATTACTTTGTTTCAAAAAGTCAAAGCGGGGCTTATGGCGACCACTCAGCCTGTAATGTGCTCAGCGTGGATGAATGAAGACCCAAGTTAGAGCCTCAGATCTCACGCAAGAGCCCTGATGTAATGGTATACACTCAGAACCCTGGCTCCGGGAAGTGGAGACAGGGAAGGAGATCACTGGACTTCTCTGTCCAGCCAGCCTGGAATACCTGCAGAGCCCCAGAGCTCAGTGAAATGTCCCATCTGAAAAACTGAGGTGGCTTACATTTGAGTAATAATAATACCCGAGGGTGACCTCTGGGCTCCAAACGCAAACATATACACACTTGCATGATCACTCACGCAAAAGAACACACACAAACACAAATCAATTAATCAACCAACTGCATAGAATTAAACCGACACAAATCACCAGACCAAATAGCTGCCGCAAAAAGTTCCCAGGTTCCATGTTCTGAAGCTTCTCAGGTAGTGTCTTTTTGCCACAGAGACAAAAACAGTAAGATAGGGTTTCATATACTCAATAGAAACATGTTTGCAATCATAAGGTGCTGCTGTGACAGCAACATGCGACAATTGTTTTATTCATAAAAATTCTGATTTTAAAATGAACTGTCAAAAGATTTCTCAGGAAGAGTCCATTTCAGGAAAAAGTCCCTAAGAGCAATCCAGAACTTTCCAAAAGACTTTCCCCAGTCTTCAAGGAATCTCCACAAGGCACAGAAACATTTCTGTGGAACTCTGCTAAGGTGCCATGGAAACCAGAAACAGTTTTCAGTGCAGGTGGCAAAAGCTGAAAATGCTGCTGCTGGTAATGAGTCTGATAGTATCACCAACAGAGGGGAAGGTCCTGGAGGACCAGGTGAATTATCCCACTTAGCCTGGCCTATGCATTTACTTGGCTCTCACCGCCCATGGTTCCCAATAATGGCTTTTCTAAGCACTATTTGTGTGGGAGGCATAAAGGTGTCTCCTCAGCCCCCATGATTACGTTATTCCACAATAATGCTGCAGGCTCCCAAGCAAACAGTGCCAGCCTTGTGAGATAAGTAAGACCCTCAGAGCAGTTTGGAGGAGATTGGGTTTCTATAATGGGACTTTGAGGAATCTAACGGGACATGGCTTTAACACTGATGGTACAGTGGGCGAAACAGGACAGAAGGTTCGGAAGACACTTTTTGCCTCGTAAGACCAAACTGTGCTGATGTGCTTGGGCCTAGCGCAGAGGAGGAGTGAGGAGGAAGAAAGAAGAGGGTTAGAGCAGAAAAAAGGGGATGCACTGGGGAAGGGGTCGTGGATACATACAGATGTTGTTTTAAAGTCATGAAGGGCCATCACCAAGCTCTTTTAGTTACTCTGTACTGTTACCTAGGGTATCTCTTCTTCCACTTCAGCCATGGCCACAGGCTTAAAAGGGCTCTTTTCCAGCTTTGGCTTGCTTCCCTCCCTCCTTCCCTCCCTCCTTCCCTCCCTCCTTCCCTCCCGCCTTCCCTCCCTCCTTCCCTCCCTCCTTCCCTCCCGCTTTCCCTCCCGCCTTCTCTCCCTCCTTCCCTCCCGCCTTCCCTCCCGCCTTCCCTCCCTTCCTTCCCCCTGCCCTGTCCTCTCCCTTCTCTCCACTTTCCTTGTTTCCTTTCATTCTTCCTCCTTTCTTTTTTTATAATTTCCAAGAGAAAATCCTTTAAAAATGATCTACTTACTGCTATTGCATTATTATTATTATTATTATTATTATTATTATTATTATTATTATTATCATTATCATTATGTGTGTGTGAGATGTGGGAGGGAGGTGAGGGATACTGGCATTGCCTGGCATACATTTGGAGGTCAGAGGGAAACTCTGACAGGCACTTTTTCCCTTCTGCTTTTCTGTGGATTCCCAGGATTGAACTTAGGTCATCAGCTGTGCATGGAAAGCACTTTTACACACCCAGCCATCTCCCTGGCCCAAGAATATGCCTTGAGAGCATCAATTATATGGACACTACCACTCATTTCCTTCTACCTGTTTATAATGCAGCCTTGGAAGTTCGCTCTTGCTGTTCACCCCCTTAACCAGTACTGTAGTACAGATCTCTTACCCTCCTCACCTAAGCTCCTGAAATGATCTCCCCTCAGATGAAGTCCCCACCTGTCTTTGCAGTAATTGTAATAATGTCCAGTCTCACCAGCAGACACAAAGCAGCCATTCATATGTAGAACCTCAGCTTTCACCCCTGTCTTCTCTGTGGGGCACAGGTTTTGGCCATCTTTCCTGACTCTAATGTAGCCCTCCTGTGGACGCTGTAGCAGGGAAGGTGGGCCGCGAATTTTAATCCGTGTCTGACCTCTACTCCTTGGTACTCTGAAAGCCAGCACACTTTACAGTCTGGGACATTTCCCAGCAACAGTGACGATTAGGTCTTTGAACCACATATTTCAGGAGACATTTTCTGGAGTCTTGCTTAGATTCCATGCATGTGTGTACACATGAGTACTTATGTGTACATCTCTATGTGTGTTATATTTGCCACAGACTTTATAGATATATAGATATAGATATACACACATACTTTCTTTTTATCTAGTACTTCCACTGAGCTGTGTTAACTAACATCAGTTGTTTCTTCTGCTACCTCAAGAGAATCTAGCCATTGACTTGGGTGGGAAGGAAATACAGGGCAGACGGAAGTAAAGGATGAAGTTCCAGTGTCTTCCCAGGACTTTCTATTTAGCAAACACCATCCTAGATGTCTTTGGTCATCTTCATCATTTCCCTCAGGGCATTGTGATGAGTGAAAGCATTTGAGGCTGAGTGACTTGGAGACTTTCTTTACTCTGAGCCTGTTTCCTTAGCTAACTTCTTCATGAGGTCACTGTTCCAGTTTACACACAGAAGACACTGCTTAGCACACCATATGTGCTCAGTGACAACTCTCGAGATGCACATGCACATTGCACATATATTTAATAGCACCCTTTCCTTCCTCATGTCCCCACAGACACGGCATGTGAGGCTCTGCTGCTCTTTGGGTTGTCTTCCCAGCTCATGGCTGGGCAGAGCTGGGCTGCTGGAAGATCAGGCAGCTTTCACCCCTGGAGTTCCAGTCCTCCACCTCTCACAGGCTGGGGCTGTTTACAAATGTCTTGCCTCCTCTAGCCTAAGCCAGGTCGTGTTGCTGCGGGCAGAATTCCCTTATTTCTTAAAGGTTTTCAGTCTGTGAGGTTCATCACTTTAACTTACTACAGAGATGAGGAAGTTAGTGCTGGGTGCAGCTGACTGCTGAGAGCTCACGAAGCCTTGCTTCTCTAGACTCAGAGGGAGCATCTTTTAGGATGATTTTGGGACCCTAAAACCAAAGAAAGCACAAAGTATCTCGTACACTGATGCAGACCCCACTCTCAAGGCACCTTGTGTTTTTTAAAAATGGTGGGTCTGTTTTAATAACTAGTACTTCTCTTAAGGCGTGACCTTTACATCAAAAGCACACCTGCTGCCCTACACTGTGCTCTCTAGCAAACACTGTGTCAGAAATAAACAGAGACTGAGCCCTCTGCTGCGTTGGACCCCCACGTTCACAGAGACTGATCCATCACCAGTGAGAGGTGATGAGTGCTAGTGGAAAGGTACGGTAAGCCATCATACATTAAATATGGAGAAGAACCTTTAAAGAAGACTGAAATGTGCAAGACACGAGGTGACAGGCACCAGCAGAAAGAACCACAGGCCAAGATTCTGTGTGGCAGAATGAACTCTGTCAGAGCTTGACAACAAATGCCATCATGGACAGTGCCCACACGTCAGCAAGGCTGTGCTCATCGGTTTTGAGTCGGCTTTAGTCAAGCCAGAATATTTCAAAGAGGAAAACAGATTATGCCTAACATAGTTTTTTTTTAGTTAAGATTACTTAGTTAATCAGAAACAATTTAAGTGGCTAAGTATCCTACCTTGCATTCTTCATAAAGCATGCATCGTTCAGAACCCTAACCCCAGCTAGGACTTTTCTTATTCTTTTGAAAAAGGAGTTAACCCAGAGCTGCATCTCAGCCTTAAGCACATATTTTCTGTATCTTTGTGACCAAGAAATAGCTTCCATTTTGTAAAGCATGAAAGAGAAGATGAAACAAAATTCAAAGCAAGTAACTAGAAAAGGACCTCACACCAGAGACGCCTGCTCAGTGCAGAAGCCACACGGGCCATTCATCTGTACATTTTCACAGGACCTGATTCCTCCTCTTTTTCCTCCCTTAGATTATTCTAGATATACTAATTCTAAAGGTGTTTTGTGGACTAGAGGAAAGTGGTGAAGCTGTTTTTCTAACAAGATGCAATCTGATTGCTTCATTAGGTTTTAATAATATGCTTAGTGATTTCTGCCTCTTTTAAATGAGCTCGAATCCCAAGAACCATCAGACCAGGGGACTGTATCACTGCCTCTGGCCGGAGACACAGGTGAAGCTGACAGCTGCAGCGCATCAGCAGTTGCGCCCAAAATAGACCAGTCGTGTCTGCATCCAGTGCGTGAACACTGGGGTACCCCCATCCTCATAGAAAAGCCCAGTGATGCTGTTCACCCCTCCTTCTTGTCACTCAGACAGTAGTAGATCCTAGGAGGATAAGCTTATGATCTGGTGAATGTGTGATTCTCTAAGAAGGACTTAGGATGCCTAAAAATATCTTCTCCTCTTTCAAAATCATGATCACTACAGAAAAGACTGCAATGAATTTATCATCTGAGTGCCTATATTAAAGCCCAAGCCACTGTGCACACATGAAATACCCATTGTTTCAGGAGCATACCTTCAGAAGCCATAGTCATGAAAAAAGCAATAAAGGATAATATTTAAGTTGATAAAAGATGCAAACATGGCTTTATTGGGTTTCCAAATTCAAATTAAAAGAATAAATATCTCATCAGTGACACTAATTAAAGATTGGTCAAAGATTTGTCTGTGTCGCCCACAGCAAATACCAATCAGAACTGATGAAAAGAAGTAACATTTATTGAGCTTCAGTTATAGACAGAAACGATTGCTGTGGAGTTGGCTTATGGAGGTATGCTTACTGAATTCTGACTTGGTGTTCAGGTGGTGCGAGGACTCTCTAATAACCACGCAGTCCTGCTGCCTCTACATTCTGAAAGTTGCATGTTTTTGCATGGTTCTGTGTGCTTTCAGGGTTCAAGGTTTTCAGTTGACACCATTGTTGTTTCTATGTTTAAAAAAGCCATTTAAAACTTGAAATTTTTAAATCTTATTTATTTTATAATTATTCATTAAATGCTTTCTTGTTTTCTAACAAGACACAGAAAGGGTGAAGGTTCAGATTGGGGCAAAGGAGGTGGGGAGACGCTCAGAGGAGTTGGGGGAGGAAAAACTGTAATCAGAATATATTGTATGAAAAAATTCTATTTAGAAAATGGAAAAATAATGAATGAAACAAGCAAGGTGGCCATATCTGTAAGAACATGTGGCCAATGGTGCGGGGCATCACAAGTTCAGAGGCAAATTTGACAAGACCAAGGCCAACCTGGGCTACATGAAATTCTTTTTTTTTAAATGAATCATAAATTTTATTTCAAAATGTAAACATCACTAAACATGCATACATGTTAAAACAATAAAATTTACAATTTCACTAATTTTTTCTTTTGCATAGGACATTACAATATAAAATCTATGCCTTACAAAGTACATATATCAAAGCAAACAAACAAAATTATTTACAGGAGCTGTGGCACTAAGGTTGGTACTATTTGATCCTTATGGTCATAGTTTCTTCCTATTGTAAATGCTCACCCAACTCATTAGAGGTGAAATTCTGATGAAATGGTTGGTGTGAAAATGTGAAATAAGGAAGAAGATGTGACAGGACTCTGCAGCCACTGACCCCAGGTCCTCTAGTGGCTCCAGTCAGAGCGAGCAGTGGCTAAAACCTGGGTCCCAAGACTGCAAAGTCAGGCCTGGCTGTGTGTGCCTACAGTCCATGCAGTAACACCTTCTCATCTGGTTTCATTCTTTAGGTCTTAAAGTTATAGATCTTCACAGAGTTGCCTATCATGTCCACTACCTGGCACTGTGGATTTCATGTACAAATGTACACGTGTACATAAGAAACGTGAACACACGACACACAAGCATATGGTGCTCTAAGCCTCAGTGGGCAGCTTTTTTTGTCATTCCAACTCCAACCAAGGCCAGGGTGACGAGGGTGTGTGGGGAGGTGGTCAACATTCAGGTGGAACAATCCTTACCTCAGCAAGAGGCTACATGTGATCACACGAGAAGAGAGGGCTCTTTTCAGCCTTTGTAGGCAGCATTCTTCCATTCAAGTGGGAATCCTGCACAGCTTCTTAGGGCAAGGAACCGCCATGGAGTCAGCCACTGGTAGGTAGGGGAGTATCTCTGTGACTAGCCTCTGGCCTAGCTTTCCCCACTGACCCAGAGATTCTGGCTGTGCCGAGAGCCACTCAGGAAAGCACTTGCAGAATAGGAAGAGAAGGGCCCACATTTGAAGGGCTGAGGATGGCTAGAGAGATGGCTCAGCAGTTAAGAGCACTTGTTGCTCTTGCAGAGGACCTAGAATTCAGTTACCAGGAGCCACATGGCAGCTCACAACCATCTGTAACTCTAGTCACAAGGAATCTGTTGCTTTCCTCTGGCTTCGGTGGGCACCAGGCAAGCACATTAAAAAAAAAAAAATGATATGATGGTGCTTGCTTGTAATCCCAGCGCTGGACAGCAGAGGTAGCAGGATTCTTAGGGTCTGCCATCCCACCAACCTAGGAAAATTTGTTAGGTCTAGACTCAGTGACATGTTTGAGAATAGAAAACTGCATGTGACTGAGGGGTAACACCCAGCACTGACCCCAGGCTTCCCCATGCCCATGCACACACATGTCCATGCACTGCCAACACACATGTGAATACCCACCCACACCTCTCTCTCTCTCTCTCTCTCTCTCTCTCTCTCTCTCTCTCTCTCTCTCTCTCTCTCAAACACAAAAACAGCTGCAGATTGATCTTGGGTATCTAATGAAAAAAGGATTGTGACATCTTCATCTGCCTCAGTAGTTAAACATTGTACATGTATGTAGATATATGCCTATTTGAATCCACTTTTGCTAACAGATACATGAAACAATGAAGTTAAAATAATCCTCGGCTTGAACCCAGCATGCAACTGTCACCCTGTCTTTTTTTTTTTTTTTTTTTGGTATGTACTTGTTACATACCAGGCACATTAAAATTCACATTTAAATTTCAAATGAGTTAAATATACCGTTGCTTTCAAATACATGACTGGTCTTTTTTTATTCCTCTCATGTTATATTAATATTAATATCATGGAATCGTCTATCCCCTTGCATTCCTTGCTGACTATCTGATAATTGGGTTGGGGGTGAGTACCAAGGGTCATCTTGGTTTGGCTTATCTCTGTGAGGGGAAGGATGGCCAATAATAAAAGGAAGGAAGGGCCATAAAGTGGTAACAAAAAATTGAAAAGAAGATTGAATCTCTGGCCAATTTGAAACATATCCCAGAGAATCCATAGAGAAAAAGATAAAGTGTGTCCATGAGTAAGTTAACTAAACAGGTTACACACAGCGAGAGCAAATGGAGTTAGCCCATTGTCCATGTTTAATTTCCTATTAGTCCCTGGCGTTTACTACCATGTCTGAGTTGGGGCATCTGTAAATTCAGTTAAATACAGTGCATTGTCTAAACATATCACAGCTCCAATCAGTCACCCTGGGTGCTGATAAGGAGCCCCTTGTATTATTGAATCTACAATGGGGAGGCCCTGCAGCCACCGAGATAAGAGACAGGTATTTCATGCTGTTGTTTTTTCTTTTACTTATGGGGGGAAGAAAAGGAAGGTAGTGGATGCCACTGCCCCTGAGTCTCTGACAGTTATTACTGCTTCCTGCTTTGCTTTATGGGAGCAATGTGATTTTGTTTCTCTGTCTTCCTTTCAGTGAATGTGTTATGTCTCTCTTCAGTTTTAACTTAGACCCCATGAATCAAGGAGAAGTGGAACAGGGCAGTCGGACACAAGACACAAAACACAGATTTCCTGTTGTTCTTGAAAACAAGCAAACAAACAAACAAACAAACATACATGGGCCTCTTTAAAAAGTTCTTTTCTTTTTCTCTCTAGTTTCAGCTGTTTTTCTTGTGGGCTGGGCACATCAGGATGAAACTCGGGTGCTTTTGTTGGCTTGTTTTACTTTTCGATAGTTGTGTTGAAACATTTGCTAAGGGTTCCTTGTAAGGTTTGCTCTTCAGAAGCCAGTTATTTTAGCCCCATCAGAAGGTTGGGTCCCTACACATCTCAATACTGTGTTTCTTTCCCACTGCGTTTATCACACTTTAAATCTTGTGCAATTACATGATGACAACAATCATTCCATGGCTAGGAGAGTGTGGGCACCCATTATCTTTCCTTCTTAGACATCACTGCTATTTCTATTCTAACTCTAGTTTTCCGGGGAGGAGGTTAGCTCCTACTTCCAAGTGATCATGTCTTCTCATCACCCCCAGAAACACCACTCACCAGTGGCTGCTCAGGTTGTGTGAGAATCAGCAACTCACCTCCTGGGCACTTGGTTTTTAATGCGGTGATTGAAAGCGTTAGCAGAGGGCCCCATATGTCTAGCCTCCGCACGTCCGTGGAAGTGCGGATCACACTGCCTTCATTTAGGTTTATGAGTTTGTGTTTCCTCTTCCCCAGGCAGATGTTTTGCTACAGCTGGCGTTTGCTTAGTAAATTGGTTCATACGCTGCAGATCTGTTTCCCTAGAACACTGTGCCCTGACCAACAACAGTACTGAAAAAAGAAGAGAACAGAGAAAGGAGGGACCTCTTTTATCACGTTCCAGTTTCTATTACTTTTCTTCCGTTACTGAGGACTGAACTCAGGGCTAAACACATGAAATGCATTAAACTGCACTCCCATTTCTATTACTTTTCTTCCATACTGAGGACTGAACTCAGGGCTAAACACATGAAATGCATTAAACTGCACTCCCAGATCTCTTAGCTACATGTGTTGGCCTGCTTTTTCTTTTCTAGTTCTGCGTGTGTGTGTGTGTGTGTGTGTGTGTGTGTGTGTGTGTGTGTGTGTGTTTAGGTGGTGCAAATGGGTGCACAAGTATGTGCTTTGGTGTATGCTTGTGCCATATGTGTGTGCTTTGGTGCATGTGGGTGCACATATATGTGTTGTATTATGCAAATAAGAGGACAACCATGGTTGTAGTCCTCAGCACTTTATACTTTTTGAGACAGGGTTTCTCATTGGCCTGGCACTTTGCCACATAGGCCAAGTAAGCTCACTCCTGTCTTCTGGGGATCCTCCTGTGTGCAGACCCCACCTTGCAGTGTTGAGATGCCAGGCACATATCATGTACTATTGCGCCTGACTTTTAATGTGAATTTTGGGGACCTCATGTTACATACGACAGTGCTGCCTACCTAGCCCCACTGGATAAGGCTTTTTGTTTGTTTCTCTTTATTGAAACCCAGAGGCAAGCTTACCTCAGGTACAGCATCTTCTCCTACACAGTGCCCACTCGCTCATGATAGAAGTCTTTAGTCGAATGAGGGCTGGCATTATAGCAGATCCCGCCAACATGCTGCTGTGTGGTGGCTGACGAGTGATCTTATTGACTTGTTAAAGTAAAAAAGTCAGGAATAATTTTCAGTTCCTAGAACCTGGTAAGTACGTTAGGCACTGTAAGCCAAGGATAATGATGTAAAGTTAGTGGTGAGCACTGGGTGTCAGCAACAGATTATTGGATCACAGCACTGGCCTAGTCAACCCCTAACATCACAAGATGCATTTTCCAGAGAAGAGCATTGCAGTTTAATGGTGACTTAGCATCCAGATATAACAGTCCTAGTAAGCAGACAGGGCCCAGAGGAAGCCCTGGGGTCTCAGTTCCTAGCCCACCTTTCTTCCAGAGGTGAAGGCTAGGACAGTGGGCAGGAGCAGGGAGAAAGGATTTGATCTCTCTGGCCTTCCTCTTGACTGACTCATGACTGTGACCTCATCAGAGAGTGTTTGCATCTGGGCACAGGAGCACACCTGTTGTCTCGTGCTTAAGAGGGAGAGGCAGAAAGGTTATGAGCTGAAGACTAGCCTGGGCAGCATAGCCGGTTGAGCGCCAGCCTGAGATACAAAGCAATACCCTGTTTCCAAAAGCAAAAACAAATGTGTTTCCCTTGGCTGTTAGCACAGCTCCTAGCTTTCCTCAGTACCCCAAAGCAAGCTTCCATGTATGCCTGGAATAAGACCTTGTACTGGGCACTGAATCCCGTCCTCAGAAACTGGGAAATCAGCTGCACAGGAGCTCCTCACCCCCAGTTCCAGTGAGGTTCCACTTTTCCTTTGGCTCCAAATGCCCAGAGGCAATGGGTACTTCTTTCAAGTAGAACCCCTTCCTGTCCCCCAACAGGATTCCAACATTCTTTAATATTTACCTATTGAAATTCCTACTTTCTTTTTGTATCCCCCATAGTGCCTTTATTTTCTTGAGATAGGTTCTTGCATATCCCACTTTGACCTTAAACTCTCTATATAGCCAAGGGTGACCTTGAATGCTGGATTCTCCTGTTTTCACTTCTACAGTGCTTGGGTCCAGGTGTGTCCCACCGCACCTACTGTATGTAGTCTTGGGGACTGAGCCCAAGACTTCCTGCTTGCTAGCTGACCACTGTATCCACTGAACTGCATCCCCAACCCTCCATGATGTCCTGCTGATGAATATTAAGTAAAGATCTGCCTTCATGCACCCAGTCAAGGAGAGGCAGGTGAACTCAGTGCAAGTATCCGCAAACTAGTGAGCATTGAGGTAGGCTCACAGACTGAAGCCGGTGTTTTAGAGAATGGATGAGTAAGATGAATTTAGTGAACTTGTAGAAGGTGAGTGAGAGGAGGCAGCAACGAAGGTTAAGTGACATAGCTCCCTTAAAGATAGCATGTTAGCACCTTCAGTGACTAAATAAGATTTTAAAGTAATATCAGATATAAAAATCTAGAAAATCACTGTTGTTTTCCTCATTTGGTAGAGCTGAAAACTAACCTCAGAAATTCTAGTCCAAAGACAGGGCTTTGTGACATCTGTCTCAGAGGCCATCTGTGGCACGACAACGTGACAGAACATTGTCTACCCGCCGCCGCCTCCATGTGGTGCATAGACACAGTTTCACACTGTGGGGTTATCAAGAATTTATTTTATCTTCATGTGGTTCATATAGACAATAAAAACCACATCAGGGTCTAGATTGAGCAAACTCACGTTTCCTTCCTATATCGGCCCCTGCAGGCAGTCCTCTCAGGGTGCTCACACCGCGAGGCTGCTGCTTGGCTGGCTAGGCAGTTCTTCTTACAGTGTTGGAATCAGAAGTCAGGTCTGTCATATGTCTGAGGGACTCTTGAGAGACCTCAGGGCCAGGGCGATCCCTCTAGACCTCCTTCACTGAGTGACAACCGCACTGGGAACATTGCATCTGGCTTCTGCCATCCAGACAGGTTTGGTGTTCACAAGGCCCAGACTCTGGGTCAGGCTGCAAACAATAGTGTCACTGTGGTGCACAGATGCGAGTTATTATCACTGTTACGGGTGGCCCTTAGCTTTGACGCCCTCACCCTGGTTTTGCTGATTGAAAAGTACAGAGAAACGTTTTTATATAATTACTAGGGAACATTTGTTTCACAAAAGTGATTTTGTAAAAAAAAAAAAAAAGAAAAAAGAAATCTTTCATATCAAAGTCTTTACGAGTGGAGCGCAGGTGTGAAGTCTGGGGTCTGTGGGCAATTAGCCTCCTTTGGTCAGTACCACACAAGATGACTGTTTCACAGAGAGTGGCCAGCGACTCCTCACACTCCTCCTCTCTGATCATTACAAAGTCCCTGTGACGTTGGGAGCTGCGCTAGGCACCTTGATTTTCTTGCTCTCACCGGTGGTAGCTTGAAGTGTGTGTGTCAAATATTTACCATACTTGAAAGCATTAGGGCATAAGCAGAATGCATGAAGGCTAGGCTCGTGCAGACAGCTTGTACATCCTTCTGTGTGTCTATGCGGCTGCGTGACCTTGGACCAGTCATTCAGCAACAGCTGTTGCTTATTGATATATTACCAAGGGGTTATTTTTAGTGAAAGGCTTTCCATAGACTTCAAGTTTTAAAAGTTTGTAGGGGACTGTGAAAATTACAGAATTTTATAAAATGTGCCATAGAAAGCTTTACAGATAACTGATACTTAATGAGCCACAGAGCAAAACACTTCTTTCCCCCCCCCTTCACCTTTCCATCTCCTCTCTTCACTTTCTTCTTCCTTCCTTCCCCCCTCTCCTCCCTCCCCGCCATCTGTCTTCCTTGCCCAGAGTAAAGGTGTTATTATTTATTCACCATAAAGTTGTTGGGTTTTTTTGTCATAACAAAACAACATAACAACCAATGCTTCCTTAGCTGTTGTTTTAAATCATGTACCTTCTTGTGAAGCTGCACAGTTTTGGCCTAGTTTTCAGGAAGATTCCTTGTCTGGCTATTGTGGCCCTCCTGTTTGGACACTGGCCTGAGCTATTGCATATAGTACCCTAGTGAATCGAGGAAGTCTCTGGAAGTCTTTAGAGGGAGGCCCTGGGAGGCACACAGTGCTGCTGGCTGCCAACTAGATTTCCCTTATAAGGTATCTCTTCCAACTGGCAGCTCATCGTCCAAGTGTATCCCCGGCCTGCTGCTGACTAGGGACCTGGGGCCCTGAGCAACTTAGGGGTGCCTGGGAGTTGGGACTGACAGCCAGACTCCCACCCATCACGGCATCTCTAACCACCACCATCAGCCTTTCCACTCTAGGCAGGCCGCTGTGAGACCCTCAGTAATCTGCAGTGCCAAGTCCCAGAAAAAAGCTGGAAGGAATGCAGAGGCAGCCTTCCTGCCCTCACAGACTGAAGTGTGAGACTCAAAGGAAGCATGGGACAGAAGCCACAGGAAGCAGAGAATGCATCCACCCAGAAGACCCTTACGTTAGCTTTGAGGCCAATCTCTGTTGGCTTCTTTCTTTTCTCTTCTTTTTTTCTTTTCTTTTCCCTTCCCTTCCCTCCTTCCATTTTGTTTTTGTTTTTGTTTGTTTGTTTGTTTGTTTGTTTGTTTTTGAGACAGGGTCTTACAATGTAGCTCTGGCTGTCCTAGAATTTTGTTTGTAGACTAGGCTGGCCTTAAACTCAAAGATACAGTAGATACAAACAAATGGCCTTGAGGCGTGCGTCTTCCCTCTGGAAGTCTGAGTTCACGGTAGTTCCGTGAGGAAGGATGCATTCTGTGCTACTTAAATAACATATAATGACCTGTGTCTGTCCTTAGAGTCTTTCCCAGAGTGGGTTCACTGACAGCAAACCCCATCCCCTGCCTGTTCACTCCCCACAGTTTAAGTCATTACCAAGGACTTTCCCCTGCAGCCCTCCTGCTGAGGCCTCTCCAGCCGGAAGTGCCCGCCTTAGTTTGGAACACTGATTGCAAGCGAACCCTAGGTGAAGTCCCTGTGGCTGGCGTCCCAGGAGCTTTTGGTGTTAACTCTGCAAAGGGTGCCCTTTCTTTTCCTTCCCTTTCTCTCTCTACCCCCAACTCTCCTCCACCAACTCCAGATAAGCAGCAGGGCCGAGTCAGAACCCATTACCACCACACACTCCGTGGTCATCTTTTAATATTTGAAAGGATCATTTGTTAACTGGAAATGGTCAATTTTTTTTCCTTTGGCTTTTGAAATATAATTTTCAATTTTTAATTTGATTCATTTAGATGAAATCATTAATCAGGGTTGAAACTGAGTTAATTTTCTGGAAAATAAATGAGGCTGTTAGAGTGAGCATTATTAAGTGGCTCTTTGTAAGAAAGGGCTAATAGCTGGAAATATGGGAGACTTGGCGAATTGTAGCGCTCAGGCAAAATCGAAAGGATTTTTTCCTTATTAAGTGAAATAATTCATTTTAAAAATTAAACTGGAGGATTTTCAGCATTAAGCATTATAAACACCCTATTAATTATATCAGAAATGGTAAATAGCAGTTTCAAAAATTCTAAGGAAAAGTACAGTTTCTAAGAACATTTACAGCAGATCTCTCTCTATGCATATATGTGTGTATATATACATATACATAAATAACTTATATATGTATATATGTGTATATGTGTGTGTTGTATATATACTATATATGTATATATACATATATGTGTGTATATATGTATTATACAAATAAACAAACACACACGCACACTTCCCTGACTTTGAGACACACGCCTAGTTCAGAGGTCTTTTTCATATTAGACGTAATAGGACACACAATCTCTTGAGATTTTATTATCTTTTGGAAGATAAAATAAACCAGTTTGTACTTGAATCTACTTATGCCTCATTGTAAGTTATTAAGCCTTTAGTTATGATTATTCTGGTATCCAAGCCTGTGACTGTGGTTCCTTACCAGATTCCTTGCAGTTAGATTTGCAACCCTTGCCTTTACATTTCTCCCCCTCCTCCTCCCCCTCCTCCTCCTCCTCCTCCTCCTCTTCTCCTCCTCCTCCTCCTCCTCCTTCTTCTTCTTCTTCAAGTAATTCATATTACATCCTGATTGTAGCCCCCTCCCTCGTCTCCTCTAGGTTCCACCTTCCCTCCCTCACCCCCTCCCCCTCCCCTAGTTCTCAGAAAGTGAGAAGGAGCCCTCCTCCCCTATCATCTGTCCCAACCTATCAAGTCTCATCAGGACTGCCTGCATCCTCTTCCTCTGTGACCTGTCAACACCTGGTGATAACGTCAGGAGGAAGTTATCAGTGAGTGGACACCAGAGTCCATGTCAGAGGCAGCCCCTGCTCCCCATATTATGGGACATACAGGAGACTGTGCTGCCTATCGACTACATCTGACCAGGGGGTCTAGGTCCTCACCATGCACGGTCCTTGGTTGGTGCATCACACATTTCTCTTCTGAACAGTTACTGGTCATTTTACTCCACATGTTGAGTGGCCCCAGCACTCACACTCACGGTTCTGTTTATGACCTTCCTTGAAATCATTGCTCTCCCATTGCTGCCGCAGTTCCCCCTTTCTGCCTGGCTCACGCCTTTCAAATGCTCTGGAATCTCATCCGGACTATACATTTTTTTACACCACTCTTTTCTCTCTATAAAGAGTTGACATTCTAGTCATTCATTGCTTTTCCTCTATTAAGGCAGGAAATTATGGCAAAGCAAAGCAGCTTTTAGAGCATCTTGAGGAGGCTCCACATCCAAGGCCATATTAGGCTCCTTTTTTACATCTGAACCCAAGTCACAACAACAACAACAACAACAATAGCAGCAGCAGCAATCAAAACAAACAAGCAAAAGACATTTTACTTGCTTGCTATGAGGTTCAGTATGGCTCTAAATGGTCAGGATCCAGAGCTATAAACCTTTACTGTCAGACATGTGGCCTTCTTAATTCCCCATCTCAGGTAGACTGCATGGCACTAGCGAATCTGTCACCCACTGTAGCTTCTATTTCTTAGTCTCACAAGCTGAGGTTTCATTGTGAGCAGCATTCCTCCTGTCCTTGTGGTTGGGAATTGTACATAAAAGCCTCCCAAGTAATGCAACGGAAGAGACTTGCTTTTATTTCTTGCATATGTTTATTTTGCCCTCACACGTGTCTATGTACACAGTGCCTGAGAAGGCCGGAAGAGGGTATTTGATTCCCTGGAGCTGTACAGATCTTTGCAAGCCTCCATTGAGCTGCTAGGAACCAGACCCAGGTTCTCTGCGAAAGCAACAGGCACTCTTAACCACCAGGCATCTCTTCAGCCCCAACTAAAGATATTTTTATTGGCCTTTTTTTTTTTTTGCTTTAATTAACTAATTAATTAATTAAAAATTATTGACAGTTTCTTATTCATTTACTCCTTCTGATCTTCCCTGGTATTTTCTTGAGCACCACACTGTGTATTTGTGGGTCCATGTAGCAGATACAACACCTCAGATTCCCCAAAATATTCCCGAGATGAATCACGCCATGGTTCTCTATTCCCAGTTCCTTATTTCCAGTCCTAGAAAACAATGCAAGGGAAGAATTACGTCAAATACTGCCTTCAAGAAATCCGTGTGGACCTCTAACACATGCTTTGTCCTTGATCTTAATGAGAACACATAGGAAGTGTTTCGGACAGTGTCAGATACACAGAAGCATTGTATGCATGTATGTATGTATCCATGTATGTATGTATTTAATCTCATGGTACTGATAGAGATAAAGCCTATGTCTTTGTACATGCCAAGTGAGTGGTCTTTTACCTATTGTTATTAGATTATTCATTAATACTTGTGTTAATTACTGCTATCAGAGTTTAGACATGTTGGGAACAAAACAGGAAATCTCCTGACTGTTTAGCCATTGCTCCCTTTATTGCACACATGAAAAATACCCAAACAGCACCTCCCTCCCCTAAATTGAATTAGTCAACCTATCCCACTCCAGTGTTCACAATCAGTTTAACACTAGGAATTCTATAGCATTGGTCCTCAGGATGCCGTGGCCAGGTCAGTTTTGGTCCAAGTCATATTGTAGCCAGATGCAAACATATGCCACTGATTGCCAAAAAATTGAATTTAGTGACTCTTTGGACTAGGAAGCCCAAGCTGCAATTCGCTTACTTCAGAATTGACTGCTTTGTGATGGTTCGGCCATCTGTCCCACACATGACATGCTCAACTCCCACATATGTGGAACATTAATATTGGCTGGTGCTGCTGACTGACATCAGTGCAAACATTTAATGTTCACAAACAGAAATCTGTAAAGAGATAACTAGCTTGTGCTCCTCTCTCCACTTACAAACCCTCCAGTATTGTAAAATCAAAGTGAGACTAGCAGAAGCAGCTCATGCCTCGATTTCAGCTTCTTCCTTCTTGGCAGGCTCTCCCAGGTCAGTTCTGATTCCTTTTAAACAGCCCTGATTTTGCAGACAGAGCTCTGCAATGCTGTGCGTTGCCCCCACATCCTGTTTTCCACACACGCTGAAAGTGTTTGCATGAGCTCATTTGCAGAGAGTGGAGTTGGCAGCCTTATCAGGAGAAGAGAAAAGAGCCCAGAAGATGAAAGCATGCATGGTGACAGAAGTCTTTATTACGCTGGGCAGTAATGGAATGCAGGCTACACAGGGTAAAGTGACAGCTACCTAGGCCATTTAGGGAGAACTAGAGCAGTAATCCCATTTTATGTTGTTTCTCATCTACCTTTCTCTGTGAGCCAGTTGACCCCAGGGATGGGGCTTGTATTGGATGGAAACAATTGAAGATGCCTGAGCCGGGCTTCCTGAGTGCTGTGGGAATTGGCTTTGGGGCACCCCAAGTCCAATTCTAGTTTATGAAACATAAGAGGCAATCCTCGTCTTTTCTCCCATGCCGCTAAAAACACATAACTCAATGCCTGGTTTTATTGTTGGAGTCCTACCATTTTTTTGTACTCAGAGTAGATATGTCTGTTGAGGGGGGCATCATTGAGGCTTTGTGTAATAGTTTCCATAATCCAGCACTTGAGAGAATAACAATGACTCTGTGTGCATACAAGCAGCAATGCCATGGGGCTGGGAGTTGAAGAGAGTAGCCAGGAAGGCTTCCTTGAGTTTCCTCACAGAGTTGCACTTGAACAGACAGTTAATTAGGTGCTCTCGGGATTTCTTTGTCTCCAGAAATGGAAAGAAGGTGCTAAAATTTTAAGAGATATCAGATGTCTGCTATATCTTTCTGAGAAATTGACTTTTTTTTTTTTAACCTTTCGGCATTTGCTACAGGGAGTCTCTAGTTTTTAAAGTTCTTTGGAACATACTTCCAGAATGTCACCTGAGCATGTCCTCCTTTTTGTCAGTGTTACTCAGTGGGTTCTATGGTAGTGCTAAGTGAACAAAGAAGCAAATCCAACCAGGTTTGGTTGTGATAGCAGAGAGCCCGAGGTACCACATCACAGCTTCTTCTGTCTTGTCTGAAGGCCCTGTGGTTCTTGCTAGCTGGCCTGAGTCACTCAGATGAACAGACCCAAATACATTCAGACTAGAGTATTTGATATTCAAGGAAGCCCTCTTAGGCAGTCGCAGAAACCTTGGAAAACACAAGGCATGTTGTCTGTCATTCAAAGATAATATAGCATGTGCCATAGAATCCTTACTTTTAATCACATTTCTTTTGAACATGCATAGCAAACGTTTTCCAGAAAAGAATTTTCTCTCTTATTTTCCACTTGAGAAATAGACTACCTACTTGATCACTGGTCCTCATAGGGCCTGCCCTAGAGGATTTTATGACATCATCTTCCAGACGTGTCCTACTCCCGGCATGGTGGATTCAGCTGCTTCCTGTAGTGATATGACAGATGCTGGAAAGCAACAGACCCCAAATACCTTCCCTGCTTAAGTACTGACACTGGTGCCCCTGATAACGCCTTGCCTGGCACCTCTTGCATTTCTCTGTGAATCTTTTTGAGAAGGGTTTCTACGAAGTCCTAGTAGATTCATTCACGTGTGCTGTGTGTTTGCTCTGGGCCAGGCCTCCTGCTCTGCTTCTTATGACTTCCTGCACTCACTCCGCAGGAAAGGAAGAAATGTCCCAGTGTTGATAGTGAAGTCCACAGAAGGCAGGAAGTGAGAGAGCAGACCTGGGTTCTATCTCTAACCAGCCCATGTTAGAGCTTTACTGTATTGTAACCTGAGTGCTCAGAGCTCAGTAGTTGGTTTGAGATACTGAGTCTTCCTCCGCCCGCAGGTGAGGTAGAGGATCACACCAGAAAGCTGGGGTGGAAAAGATGCTTGGGGAGGTCTTCACACCAGGTTAGGTGGCTATAAAGTGGGGCTGATGAGACCATTACACACTTTGCCACCCCAACTTCAAATTGCACTTAAATAGGTACAAATAGTATCTTGTAAAGTCATTATTTTCTAGAAATGAGGGAATTTCAAAAAGTAAAAGTATAAAGTATGGGAAATATGTTGTGATATAGGTGTAAATTATAAGTATGAGCTGGTGAGATAGTGTTCTTGAGATGCACCTACTTGCTTAGTTATTATTTGCCTTTGGATAAATGTTTATATATTTAATATATATTTTATGCATATTATATCATTATACATATATATTATTATATATTAACATATATTGTATTATATATTATCATACACATGATATAATACTATATGATGTTTATAATATATCCTTAATACAATATAAAATTATAAACATAATATATAATATTGTATTATATATAATATAGTAATGATTTTTATTATATAATGTTAATGTACAAAATAAAATAATATGTATAAAATATATACATTGGTAAATATTATTATATATAACATATAATATGTATATGATACAGGAGATTGAGAGATGATAAATGTTAGATAGACAGATAGATAGACACATGGCTGGGTCACTTTTTCCCTTTACTCTACAAGAAAGCAGCATATATGGACATGGATGGAGTGAGCTGGTGATTCTAGTCCTCACAAATGTAAAGTTGGTCTTTCCTCTATATACTTCATCAGACCACTTGGAAAAAGTTTCTCATGTTTTGGGATCCAACACACTATTAAAAGTCCACAGGTGTGCACGGAATGACTCCTAAAACTATCACTGGGGATGTGTTTAGAGCTATTTATCTCTCCCTGTGAGTTCATGTCCTCCAACTCTATCAAGTACCTCAAACTCTGGAACACTCTCCTGATGTCACAGTCACAGGAGTGTGCAGAGTGGCGGGCTTGTGAGCCATCGAATTTCCAGAGGAGTAACTGGAACGGAGGCCGTTAACCACAACCAGTTGTTGTCAGAATCCAGTCTTCTAAAACAAGGTTGGCCTGTTGTTGAGGACATTCCATATAGGAACACAATGGGTTTGGGGTATGTATGTGGGTTGCAAAGTCAGGTTTTAATTGTCTTTTTTAATGTCCTTAAAACAATGCGCCTGTGTTTCCATTTAATTAAAAACAGTAAAGTTGAGTTTCAGATATATGGAATTCACCACCAACCATCATTGATTTTGTTCATTTCTCTCCCTTTTCACTTCTAACCCCCCCCCCCCCCCCCCCGCACACGCATATGCACAGCTAACAATCAAGCTCGATCTGTTTTCCTTAGACAGCAGAACAGCAGTGAAGACGGGCGACCACAGCCCTGAGCACGTTACTGGGCGTGTCTCATGACTGTTGCTCGTTCACGCTGGTCGGTGTGCACAGTGCCAGCTTAACTCAGGGTACTGCTCCCCTCACTGATTTCTTTCTTCCTGGGATTCTGAGAAGCTCCTGGCCACTGCTGAGGAGGCCAGGCTTTGCCTGAGGCTCTGATGTCAGCGGGCTTTGCTGCAACCCACGCTCTCTGCAGAGGGTGGCAACTGCTCCCATTTCCTTGCCTGTGAGATGAGACGCATCCTCTGCCCATCCCAGGGATGCTAAGACGATGACGGTGAGGTAAAGCAGCCGAAGTGAGTCATACGCTGGAAGGCAGTCCACAGATTTCCTTCACATCAACCCCTGGGGCAGTTTTTCTCACCTATCCTAAAATGTAGTAATCCCAGGGTCATTGCCGTCAATTGAATATATAGGTTGAGGGTGTGTGTGTGAAGAGGGTTCCCATTGGAGGACAAAGAGGTGGTTTGAAATAATTGATTCCAGATAAATCTGACTTTTTGGAGTATTTAGGAAAAGAAGAGCATTAAATACAGAAAAGGGTAAGCCAAGAGGGAAACCAGCAGAGATAAAACTGCCAAAGGCAGACACGGACGGAAACCCCAAGACCAATGTATTTTCGCTGCCACAAGGTGTGAGTTTCCACTTGAGTGTCTGTTCACTTGTTGACTTCCCTGACTGACAGTTTTGAAGGCTGCAGGGCAGTGATGTTGCGGCGTGCACAGGTGGGTTGTCATGATGCCGCCTTGTACCATCCAGATGATGCTTGGCCGTCAGGTCAGTCACGGAATCCGTCTGTTGATCTCACTTCATCATGTCAGGAGACACTCAATTGGCCCATCTCATCACCGAGCTTCCTCCCTGGGTTGGCGCTGCATACCGGGCGCTTTCCGCTGTGAAATGGTGCTTGCACATTTCAGAGTAGTAAAAATGTTTGCAGCCGTGTTAATTTGAAGCCATTATTCCACTCCATAAGTTCACCAGTGTATTTACATATGGTCATGTGGACTTGCGGATTTCTGTTTTATTCAGAGAGTTACAATCTATCGCTGTCATCGATTTTAATGCCCAGTTTATCCTAGACTTGTTTAATGGAAGCCTCTTCTAGATGCTTTTTTTTTTTTTTAAACTGGCATGCCTTCATCATTTCTGCTTCATTTTCTTGCTTTTCTGGTACACAAATGGGGACATTATTTATTTGGCATGCTTCTAATCACAGGTATTTCTCAGAATACCTTTATCTTTTTTCATGGTGTGAGCTGACACTAAGATGATCAGGTCCAGAAGCTATCTGGTTTTGCTGTACCAAGGTCTTCTCCAACATTGTAGTTAGCTTTCAAAAGGCATGCCACAGGTGATTCAGTCATTCATTTTAGTTATAAGCGTTTGAATCCACTCCTCCAAGCTCAAGTCCCTGATCCTCTGAACAGTAAGATCACAGTGCCCCCCATGCTCTCTCTGAGTGTACCCCCTCACAATGCTGTCCAATCCAGAAACTCCTTAAACTTCATTTGTTCATTGACTGTATGGATGCTTTATGTCATAGACACAACTGAGTCAGCCATTGGCCACTGGCTATTAACTCAGTCTTTGTCTCCTCTCACATCTATGGACATTTAGAAGGCAGTGCCTGAGCATTCCAAAGTTTTAATAAATGTTTAGTGCTTCTAGGAGGCAGACCCCATTCTGAGGATATCCAGGAGCTTCCAAGTTCACCTCATGGGAACTTACAAGAGAGTCCATGCATCTTTCTCACTTGCAAAGCTGTAAGGAGTGTGGAACCAGGAACAGGGACAAACACCATACACTGTCATGTGATACCAGGATTTACTTGTTTGGCATCCTATGTACATGTAACCTCACATTGTCACTGAACAATTGGTGAAGGGATCAATCAGTAAGTGAGGTATGTGTGTAAGTGTGTGCATTTGCATTTGGGGGTCCAAAGCTGACATCCTGTGTCTTCCCTGGTTATTTCTGAGGCATAGTCGCTTTCTGAACCCAGAGCTTATCAATTCCAGCTAGTGTTACTAGCCAGTGTGTCTGCAGGCTCCTCTGCTTCTGCTCCCTCCTGAGTGCCTGGTTATAGCTGCCTACCATACCTGCTTGCTTAATTGGGTTCTGGGGTCTAAGCTCCAAGCCTCCAGTGTTCAGGTCGGCAGACTTTTATCCTCATTCCAAGGTATTTTCTATATGTTAAGAGGCGTGGAACTAAGAAAACTAATGCCACACACTGGCCATGCCTTCCCCAAGCTCTCTGAGACTACACACAGGTGCTGTTAGTCATACGACACTGATGGTTCTGAGTTCTGGTCCAAGTACACGTGGTGTGCTGACGTTAAACTAACTACTTCCACATCATCACCAACTGTGTTCCGAAGTCTGTAATGGGGGGCATTAAAACATTTGAGGTCTCAGGAGAGCATTAAAAGCACACACACACACACACACACACACACACACACACACACACACATATGCGTATGGATGACAAGCTCAAATCAATTCATAACAATAA
>OU015747.1:138783248-138808248 GCA_907169655.1 Acomys percivali
TCTCTCTCTCTCTCTCTCTCTCTCTCTCTCTCTCTCTCTCTCTCTCTTTCTCTCTCTCTCTCTCTGTGTGTGTATGTGTATGTGTGTGTGTTTTTGATTGTATGTGTGTGTGCATAGTCCATGTAGAGTTCTATGCTGTGTGTGCTGTCAACATTCACCAAGGATCTTGGAGAGTGTCCTCCATAGTCATAGGGTATTTGTACACCTTTACACAAACACACTGTAGTTTCTGGACAGCTGTGCATGGTGAGACACAACCTTTATCTTTGCCGTATGTTTAATGGGCTACGTCAGCTTTCATGCATGCTTTTCTATTCTGGAGATTAGGTGCTGTTTAGTTCAGTGACAGAGCTCCCTCTAGTCTATGTGGCTGACAGAATACCCGCTGTTCGATCCTCTTCTGCTCAGTTCAACCCAGGCCACATGTCTTCCACTAAGCTGACTCCAGATGTGGTGGCAAACCCAAGGCTGTCTGTAATCTCCTAGTTCCAGCCTCCCCCTCCATGTGCAGTGGACATTGATCTTTTCCTAATGCAGCAATAAGCCGCAAGCATTTTTCAAACGGGCATTTTATTTGCTCTATTATCAGTGAGAACAAAGGGAAATGCATTTGGCCAAGGTCAGTGGGAGAGGCAGTAACACCTGTGCCAGCAAACCTGCTGTCGGCTCCTCTAACAGTGGCCATTTGGCTCCGGTCTTCCCTGATTGAGGATACAAAGTATGTTATGTTTCCAGCTGCCCAGGCACTTGTCGGACTCCAAATCTGTAGGTCACTTCCATCTCCTTAAGTGTTTCATTCATAGACTCTTGGAACCGGAAGTGAGCTTAGCACGTGGTCAGATTCATTCATCAGCTTCCAGGCAGGAAGGCAGTGAAAGTGTCTTGGGAAGAGATTTTTTTTTTTTTTCATTTGTCAAATTCCCCAAGTCCAGAGATGTTTCTGTTCCACATTTGATATATAAATACAATTCTAAGTGTAATTCTCACATGTCGGTTCTCCTTAAACTCTGACTGAGATCCCCTTAGCAGATCAACATTGCTTCCTGGTACTGCTTCTGAAAAGAGTGCTGGGAAATAGAGCGGTGAGATTCTATCTCCCAGCCAACTCTCCCCCCACCCCCTTTTATGTTCCACTGTGTCCATGACCTTTGTGTTTTCAGATCTGTTAAAGTGTAACATGCCAGCACACGACGAGAAACAGCAAGTGAGAATTACAGAAAGGATGGCAAAGAAATTCATCTATTTTGTATGTAAATTCTAGGTGGAGAAATAGAAATAAAATGAATCAAGCAGACAGAAACACTGGCTAATAAATGATACACCTTTTTAGTATTTTTGAGTCTTCTTCTTTCCTAAGAGAAGTGTGAGAAATACATAGCAAAGTCACTGATGTTAAGATACAGTTAAAACACAGAACAAAGACATTTGGCTGTATTTTTTGATCCTTTGATCTGGTTTCAAATAGTCTGTGGGATTCAGCTGAATATGCACAACAGTAAAGTATGCTAAAGTCTGTTTTCAGGCCAGGCTGTGTTTCAGAAACACACAGGGAAACTGTTGACCAATCGGATAGACTAAGAAAAACTGGTTTGGAAACCAACAGAGACGTCCATGGGAAATTCTACCTCTCCCTGCATGCAGTCCAGTGACAGCTGGACTTTGACTCCCAGCATCTAGCCTTGAGCTGCCTCATGACCACACAAGTATGTTTGCTCTGTCCTTGGCTCTTGTTAGAACGTAAAGTCCACTCCCCACCTCATGGGTCCCTTCAATTAGGGTCTCCTGTGACAAGCACCCAGAGAACGTCTGTCAAGAAATCCCCCGTTTGATACACACAGACTCCTCAGGGGGACTCAGAGTATTTAGCCTCTGCACACACCAAGCATGTTTTCTGCACCAGCCCACACACTCCACTTTGAATACAGACTACTCCTAAATTCCTGCAGAAGTATTTGAAGATGATTTTCCCATTCCTTGGTTCCCTTCTTCCTTCTTTCCTCCTCTCCTCCCCCTCTGCCTGTCTCCTCCTCTCCTCCCCCCTTTCTCTCTCTATCTCCCTCTCCCTTTCCTTTCTTTTTCTGTTTCTCAGGCTTGGTTTGAACTTTCCATTTTCCTGCCTTAACCTCCCAAATGCTGAGAAGTCAGGCATATGCCACCATACCCAGACTGAATACTCACCTTCAAGAGTTTAGATTTTCCCCATAAAGAGACTGTCTTTGACAGGAATTTTTATTGTTTAGATTTATTTATATCTAACGCTTTCACTTATCTTTTTTTTTTTTTAACATTTTATGACAACTAAGATTGAATCTGAAGCCAGGTGTGGTGCCTCACGCCTGTAATGCCAGCACTCGGGGAGGCAGAGGCAGGCTGATCACTATGAGTTTGAGGCCAGCCTAGTCTACAAAGAGAGTCCAGGACAGTCAAGGCTATACAGAGAAACCCTGTCTCAAAAAGAAAAACAAACAACAACAAAAGATTAAAATTCAGCTTCACTGCTCCTGGTGGGTGCGGTGTAGGGAGTTAAGTCTGGGCCTTTGTGCTTGTTCAGCAAGCAATGGAATAGATGAATTATACTTGCAGCTTCCAGACTCATTCTGGAAGTTTGGGATTTTACTCTGGCAGGTTATCATGGTTAGCAGAGAACTATTGTAAAGTCTGTGCATCGCTTCATTGTCTGTAACTAGCTCTTACGTCTCTGCTTGCACGTGCTAATGTCACTTGATTGATTCTGGCAAATCACGTGCTATTGAGGTCCCAAAGTTCTCTCCTAAGAATTTCTCTGAGTTTGTCTTTGAACATCATAAGGCTTAGCTGGGTTGTCCATGCCATCTAGAGTCCTGTCCATGCTGTACTACCCAGTGACCTTCAGACTGTCTCCAGGGTCGTCCATGCTGTACTACCCAGTGACCTTCAGACTGTCTCCAGGGTTGTCCATGCTGTACTACCCAGTGACCTTCAGACTGTCTCCAGGGCTGTCCATGCCCTACTACCCAGTGACCTTCAGACGTCTCCAGGGCTGTCCAAGCTGTACTACCCAGTGACCTTCAGACTATCACTGTCATTCTCTGTCAACCTATTTTTTTTAAAAAAAAAAGCAAATCCCTGTGTGTCCTCTTTGAAGTATACACCTCTGTTGTGTTGTTAGAGTTTTACTACATTCTTCTCACCCAATGAGACAGTGACCAAAGTTCTCAGCTCAGCTGCTTATAAGCCAGTTCAGTTGAATCTCTGTTCCCTGCACTCCACAGGCACTGGCCTGTCCTCATGTAGAACAGATCAGGGGGGCTCTGCACTATGAGGAACAGAGGCATGTGAAAACTTACTTCTTACAGCATCAATGTTATTTTGGATTAGTGGAATTTTTTTTTTTTTTTGACATGGATGGCCTGATCTTATTTTATGTTTGTACCCATTACTTCATAACCTAATTTGAAGAAAATGGGATTTCTAAAAGTATATAAGAGCTATGGGCATTACATAAGGCAAAATATGGTTTGATAAGCAATATATACTACAGCAATATGAAATTTTTTAATTAAAAAAATAGGAGATGTGGGAGAGGTGGCTTACTGTGTAAGTCCTGAGGACTTGAGTTCAGGTCTCTGGGACCACATAAAAAGACAGCTGAGCTGGGCATGGGGGTCCCTGCCTTCATATCCAGCATTTCGAGGTAGAGGCAGGAGGATCATTATGAGTTTGAGGCCACCTTGTTCTACATCGTGAGTTTCACACTAGCCTGAGCTGTATAATAAGAGCCATTGGAGAGAAGCCTGGCATTACCATCTGGGAGTTCACCTCTAACCACGGGGCTGCTTGAGGTAGCAGAGAAAGAGCCATGGAGGCTGGCTCAGCGCCTGCCAAGCTCCAGGCTCAGTAGGAGACGCTGGATCAGGGGAACAAAGTAGAAAGTGATAGAGTAGTGCTCTGAAATGTTCTCTGTCCTGAAAGCACAGGCACCTCCCGTGTATGTGCACATACCACAACACACACACACACACACACACACACACACACACACACACACACGCCAGAAAAAGGCAGTAAACGGAAGATTTTCTTTTCTTCTTTAAAGACAGTGCCTATGTTTAGTAAGTGCAGGCCAAGCGTGCACGCCCCTGACAGAGGAAGGGAAGAAATGGTGGCTTTGGAACAGGAGATTTCTTTAATTACACTGAGGAGGTAATAATGGTAGGCATTGCATGTTTAATGTGATGTTCTGGATGTCCCTTTCTCTTCTTCCTTTTTATTTTTGCCCCCTTCACAGAAACCTCAGCCTGAGCAGAAAGAAAAGGTCCAAGGCTTGTCAGCATTAGTTTATAGATAGCTGTTTAAAAGTAATGAGATATTGGGTATTGTGAGGCTCAGGGCTGTCTGGCCACACTCATTTATCCCCATTCACCTTTCATCAGAATTGCAGACAGAAGACATTCAATTAAAACCTGTCACCTGTGGCAGATGACCTAATTTGTACTTGTATGTGTCATAGATTAGGCCCCCGTGCTCCATGCTAGCAACTTTACCCCGGCTAAGAAAACATTTTCCCTGCGAAACATTTTGTGGGTAGTATTTTACATGCATGCCATTTTCAGTCTGATCCAGGTTCCACGTGTGGCGCAGGAGCCCTGGAGCCAGGCGGGGGCTGTGGGCTGTACCTTGGGGAGCTGAGGGTCAAGGAGCTCCTTTGGGACTGTGTCCTATGAGCATCAACCCACATGTGCATTTACGATGCACCTGGAAGCCTATGGGATTTCCAGCAGAAACTTTCTGTGTTAATCACCTAGATGACTGTTAGGGAGCCCAAGAGGAAGGGCTCCCCTTCCTGATGATCCATTCATCTATAGGACAAGAAAGCTTTGATGTGAGCCCTGGCTTTATAATCTCATTTAGGGACTAAGGTCTCTCTGTTTCTCTGTCTCTCAGCCCCCCGCCCCCCCTGCCCCCTGCCCCCCCAGCCTCCCCTGTCCCCCCTGCCCCCCCACCCCTCCGCCCCCCACCACCCCATCTCTCTCTGCCTACCTTCCAATCCCATTGTGGTCTCTCTTACCTCTTCATATATTACAGAATTTCAATGCACACACTGAGCAGCTTCCAAAACTCCTGTTTTGTGGACCTGATATTCCAGCCAAAGTCATGGAAATTATTAGCCACCAATGCAGTCGGGACTGTGAGATTTGGCTGTGAGTTCCCTTTGCTTCTGTGCTCTAGCCAAGCCAGGCCCGTCTAATTGGCAGTGCCCTGTCAATAAGGGATGCGAAACATGGGGGAGTAAGTGTGCCTTGCCTCAGAAGAGAAGAACGGAAAATGAGTCTTTTTAAACTTAATTAAAAAAAAAAAAAAGAAATCATCACATGGTTTGTTCACAGCCGTGGGCCCTAGCATCAGGCCGAGTCATAGACTCGGAGTCCCTGGGACTGGGATTAAATGGGAGGAGGAGCCATGTTCCTTCTGCTGGTGCTGCTCTGCCTACCTCTTATCTGTGCTCTGTCATTGTGCAGCTATTATTGACGTCAGTAATTACTTTTAACCTTTGAAATGGGCATTCTCCCAAACTCTCACTCCCGAATCTGCCTCTGAGGCATTGAGGTTTTCCCACCTGTAAATGGAACACGATGAGCAACTGTCTCATGGGGTCGCTGGGAGGGTGTGTGTCCTAATAGATGTAGAAGCCAACTCCCCCTGACTGTGTAGTGCGCAGCAGGCTCTGGGGAGCTTTGCTTGCTTCCAGCATGCATCCGGTGTGGACTGGCTCACTGAGTTAACTTGTAGACAGTTCTTGTTGAAAGGAAATAGGCACCAGGAGGCAATCTGTTAAAATGGAGAGAAAGGGACTCAAATCTCAAAGCTGTAGTTAACAATCCTGCTGCCTAGGGATGATCATAGTAACAACAACAACACAAGAGCAACAACAACAACAACAACAGCAACAGCAACAGCAACAAAGCAGAGGTTGGTTTGCCTCACTGTCTTAGATGATCTGCAAGCATTTAATACGGTTGGATTTTTTTCTCCTGGAGCATCTGTGTGCACATATAAATACCTTCCACTCATATCCCTCAAATACATATAGACGCCCAGGTTTTATCCCAAAAGAGAACCCTAACAGAAGCCGCCATAGAAATTTCCAGTACTTGTCTAGACTCGGCTACTCCTTGCAGCCTCCTGCAACAGTTCCTTCAAGAGAACTTTCTTTATGATCTGTGTAGATGCTTCCCTCCATAGTCTCTGTCTGATGGATACCGGGTATGGTCACCTGCGGTCTTCCCGCAGAGAAGGAAGGAGGTGCTGGTAGGCAGCAGCTGAGACGCACAGTGACACAGTCGCAGACAGTGCAGGGGAGGGTCTGTGGCATCCTAAGTTCGGCTTTTCCATGGCCCTCCCTGTTTCCACTGTAGTCTATGCCTCATGGCATTGACTAAACACAACTGATTGTTTAATATCCTTGAGCCAATCTTTTCAAAATCCTTTGTAATTTAATGTGGCCATTTCTTTCTTAAGTATTCTGGGGATCTTACCCTTAACATCTTTTGGTAAATCCTTGCCTTGAAATAATAAAATAAATATTTATTCTTAAATTAGGAAAGTAGGTGAGGCTATTCTTAATAACTCCTGGAAGGAAAAGAATATATATGAAATCCATCTAACTTTAGACTATTGCAATAGTGAAAATTCCTTTGACTTAAGGCCATATAATATCATGAAAGTTTGTATTTGGACAAAACATGCTGGCTTAGCATGAGCTAACCTGGGCAACCTTGGCTTGACCTTTTTGCTTTGTTTGGTGTTTATTCTCTTCACAGCATTTTTTTCCTCCTTGCCCTACTGTTGCTCTCTCCATTTTGTAAATTTAGACAGTGTGTACAATTTGTGACTCCCTAGTGGCATGCAGGCACATACAACACTTGAAGAAGCCTTGTGGAATGTTCTAGTAGGCAGGAAATGCTAACTATTAAAATCTTTTTTTTTTTTTTTAAAAGATAATGGTGGTCTCTGCTTGAGTGGACAACTCAGCCACCTTAATTAACTTCAAATCCTGTCACACAGCTACAGCATGGGCACCTCATTTTTTTAGGGAGAAAAAAAACTCGCATGCTTTAATTTTTTTCAAAAGTATTCTACAAGTAGAGTCTAAAGAGAAATTGTTTATTTAAAGGTACAGAAGTGTGAAAAACAGGCATGGTTATTTTCGGTGGAAATTTTGAATCCATTGATATTTGATTCTAACCAATCTGTCTCTCCCAATTAATAATCATAAATAGCATTATTTATTTTTACTAAAATGGTTTTGAACATTTTAAACACAGTAGTTTATATTGTAATTATTAATTATGTACTTAATATTGGATAAATTTTAGCTGAACCCAAGTAAAACATATCTATCTACCTGTCTTCTATCTACCTATCTATCTATTTTTCTACCATCTATCCACCGTATATATATTTGTGTTGAGATGGTATCTTGCTTTATTTCCTAGTCTGGGGTATGGAGTGAGACCAAGTCTGAAAAGAGGCAAAAGCAAGCGAAAATTCTGATGTTTTTACTCATATGAATGAGCCTGTCAGTTGTCAATAGTCTAAGGCAAGGAAACTGTCCCTGCACCTTCAAGTCAGCTTAGGTCTGCTTTAGCTTTTATGTGGCTGTGTCTAAATATGTTTGCGTTGTGACCAGGTGAGAAGGGGTTGGCTCTCCTTGCCCAGGTTTTTGTTCCAGTGCAAAGCACTACACTGAGCAGCATGGCACAGCACAGAGATATTTGCAGCTATTTTGTTTGAATTGTCTTTAAACTTTTACTGAGAGTATAGTTGGCTACAGAAAAGCACCAGACGACAGTCGCTGTCACTCCAGAGGTGCACGAAGGGCGGATCACCCAGGTATGGAAGCAAAGTTAGAAAGCAGTCTAGATATATTTTAATTGGTTTGAGAAACTTGGAAATTTAATATTTGGGTGCTTTTGATCAGGAAAGAATTTGCAAATGAATACATTATTATGATCTTCTAAAACATATTGACCAGAAAAATTTGCTATTAATTGTTATCCAAAATTGGCAGGAGCACTGCTCTGCATATTGAGCCTCTGTCAGCTTTTACTATAGGATTATTAATCTCATGCTTTATGAGTATCAATAGCTAATCTTTTTCCTAGTGTCATATAAATAAAAGTCACAAGTTATAAAATAATTCCTTGTCTAATTGATTTTCGTTTTGGAGAATGCAAAGTAAAATCCTACTGTATTTGGAAAAGCTCTTGACTATTTAGGAACCGGGTAGATGTGTGAGCGGGGTGGACGGAAGGCACAGGCAGGATGGACACGCAAGCACATGGGTGGATAACTGCTTACCTACCAAGATGGGGAGGGTGGAGGTGGGGAACATTAGAGAGTCATGTGGAGCACAGATAGTTTCCAAACGTGAAAGGGAGGTGCCTCATGATGGAGGTTATTGCACACTGCCTAGAGAGTGTATACAAATATAAGACATGACACAGCAGGAAAGCCTATTGACGTGTGTGTGTGTGTGTGTGTGTGTGTGTGTGTGTGTGTGTGTTCAAGAACTATTTTTCTTAGAATCACATTTTCTCTATAGATGCAGTCACTTTGGCTAAGAATGACCCCCAGGTACCTCACCTCCCCCATACACATTCATAAAAGACGCGCCTACACAGGAGAACTAAATCGGATGATTGAATTCAAGGTCCAGCTGGAGGCAGTGCAGATACCTAGTCATGGCACTGGAAGCCAAGTTCTTGTGTGTGGTATATATGTGTACGTGTTTTCCAATGTATGTGCATACACATACGTGAATATGGGGGCCAGGAGTCAATGTCCAGTGTCAATCCTCAATCACTTTCTTCCTTAGTTTGTGATCCAAGGTCTCTTACTAAACCTGGAGATAACTGATTTGGCTAGGATAGCTGGCCACTGAGCCCCAGGACCCTCCAGTCTCTGCCTCGGGGGACCAGGATGGTACTGTCACACTTGGATTTTCACATGGGATCTAGGAATCAAATTCAAGCTTGAGAAACAAGCATTTTAGTGGCTTAGACATATCCTGGGCCTCTATAAGTGCTGCTTGCTAGACAGACCACATGCTCAGGAAGTTCCCAGCCTTGAGATGGTGGAGAGGCAGTTCAGGTAGTAAATGCACTTGCTACCAGCCAGACGACCTGAGATTCACCCCAGTGTCTGCAACTACTGCATTTTGTCCTCTGACCTCCGTAAGTGCACATAAGCACCTATCCCCCATAAGGTAAATATATACAAATATAACAGATTTTTAAAAAAGAAAGAAACTCACCAGTCACATGTGAAAGTATATTGGTAATATGAACTCTCTGATAAGCACTAGGGGAGCACTCAAGAGCCCATACCCTAGACCCAAGCAGTCCAGGTTTATTCTGCAGACTTTTCTCCTAACGATTTTAGAGATTACTAAAGTGTTATCTCCTGTTTTACTTCCTTATGTTGCATTCCCTCTTTCTTCCCCCCTTCCTATATCTAATAACATCAGATTAATGTTCTGCCCACGTTGAAGTTAGCTGACAAGCATCATGGCTATAACTAGTGCCCCACACATCTCACATGGATTAAAATGGAGCCACCTCACATAGAGTAGAAAAATCTTGGAGACAGGTTTGAAGATAAAATTATGAGAGGAGATAGACCTTAATAAGTGTCAAAAGAAGTAAAAACTGTCAAACTTTAGAAAATATTGATACAGTTACCAAAAAGAAAAAGCTAAGAAAAAATAGAGGAATGAAGATAGAATTCTATGGACTTGAAATGCTTCGAAAACTATAACTAAATACACAGGATAGGATGATAAATAGCCAAGTGGTAGACTTTGACATCCTTCCCTTCTGAGTTCCCTCCTCAGGAAAACCCTTTCTATACTTTTGGTATAGCCCTGCCCACTTTTAGTTTTCCCATTTGTGTGTCAGCTTGTAAATATCAATCTCTTTAGGAAATACATTGGCGTTTTAATCTGGAACAGTCTTAGATTGCATCAATCCCACCCGTCCATCCTGCCTGTGCCATCTGTCCACCCCACCTCCACCCTCCCCATCTTGGTAGGTAAGCAGATATCCACCCATGCTCTGCATTGCATTCGGTTCCACAGATGCAGCGTAGGAGGATTGTACAGTTCTGGATCTTTCTCTTGACTGGGTCCCACACATGTAGCTCTCAAGAGTGATGGACGATGAGAGGGAAGAGTACCAAGTCTTTTGTCTTGAGAAACCACTACAATAGGACGAAAGAAAAACTTCTTTGATTAATTTCTATGGAAGTATGCCTTTGCCCTGATGTACGAACACTGACTTCGATGGCACTGTAGAAATTGCCTTTTAAATTTCCTAGCCATTGGTAGCCATAGTTTGCAAACATTGACGATTCTGATTTAGCTTCCTCTTTTTTAGGCTTCTTTTGTAACACTGGTCCATTCTGAGTTCCACTAACTGTCTCCATAGCAATCCTGGGAGATGCAGTTGTTGTATTTGATTGTTCGGGGGTAACTACCTTAACAATAAACCAGTGCCTGTCTCTGTCCACAGGTGTACGTCTTGACAGAGTACGTGGGGGTCGACAGAAGTACAAGCGCAGAATAGATGCTGAGAACAGTCCATACCTGAACCCCCAGCTGGTGCAGCCAGCCAAAAAGCCATGTAAGTACCACAGATGTGCCTAGCTTCCCAGACACAGAATCCTCCCAGTTGGTGCTGTGTGTCCTAGTGTTGGCATGCCCATCCCTTCTGACTCCAAGGAAACTACTCTTTGTTGGAGAACACCAACTCTGTTCTCGTGGATTATCTACGAGGAACAGTGTCAACGCAACTAATGATCTTTTTCATTTCTTTTAAATCCATCTACGATAATTCTCTACTCTTTCTGTTTGTGCCTAGTCATTTTGTAGAAGTGAAAGCATATTACCGCACAGCTTATATAGTGTGAATTTTACATTTACTGGTTGTCTTTATTTGCAGAGGTACATAAAATGTATCATACTGTGATCATTAGTTCATTGGAGCTGTTAGTTTCAGATTTCACAAGAAAGTGACTTTTGTAGTTTTCCCTAACTAAATGAGTTTGGCTGCTCAACCTCCCAATGAAAATACATTAGGGGCCTCATTAATTTGGAGCTATATAAGGTTAACACAGTAGCTAGCAATAGATTAAAATGAGAATGGACCTACTAATAATGAGCATAGGTTGGTGGCTCCATCTCAGGTGCCCTTATGGGTGTTATAAATTGTTTTTAAAGAGCCCATGATTTTATGATACCAGGTTGCAATTTGAAAGGATGGCTGGTGCATAGCTAAAACGCAAACCCCATTCTCTTTGTCATTAACTAAAAGGGGCTGGAATGTAGATCGTGGCAATAACTGTATCCCATTTTCTGAGAAATCAGTTAATAGCTAGAGTGCCGCCAAGCTGCAAGCTAGATGTTTATGCCTGGCATTCACAAGAGGCCCTGAGAGGTGCTTCAGTGGAAAGAATGCTTGCACATAGCTGGTCTTGTCATAGAAGAAACACTCTTGCTTCTGCAGCAGTTCAGGAGAAGGTGAGACTGGTTTGACCTGACTTCAAGGAAAAGGAAGGGCCCACCTCCAATTTACATACTCCAGGAGGAGTCGGTGCTGGGCACCATCCATCCATCCGTGCCAGCACCTGGGACTCTGTTAAATAAATAAAGCAGAGCCTGAACTGTAAATGAGAGGACATTTTAACTGTGTTAAAGGAAAAGCAGCCCATTTTACATGAAATTAAAGCGTAAGTGAACATATGGCATAGTTTCCTTTTGCCTTTCCAGAAAACATTATGTTGATTATCCTTTCAATTGTCCAATCTGGCACCTCCTCCTCAGCCTGGGAAGCGGTTTGGCATTCTACAGATACGATCTAGGAGTGCATTAAGCAGATTTTCCACATTATAATAAAAAAAAACTTTCTGATAATACAATAAAATGTAATGAACACTAATGCTTAATTTCATTTTTGAGGGTTAGTATTTTTTGAGTCAATAATATTTGGATTGTTCAATTCTCATGTACCTTAAGCACACATTGACCAAAACCATTGATAATTTCCTCTACGGAAAGGAAAAAAAAATTAGCACCAGGCTATTTGTAAATCAACACAATACAGGGACATCTATCGTTTTCTGTGTAAACCTGAAGAATCGGCAAGTGGCTTGTCAAGCACCGCTAAGAAGATTACAGCAATTGCAGGGCGCTCCGTTCGTCTGAGATAAAGAGAGCTCCTAATGAATCGTTACTCATTACCGAAAGGCCGTTGTGTTAATTTTCCTTAGTCCATCCAATTAGTGTGTTTTTGTAACAAACATTTATAAAACTTAATTTTCAGATCCTGTTGGATAGGCATCAGGGGACGCCACAGGCTTTGCAGAGAAGATGACCAAGGGAGATATATATATATATATATATTTTTTTTTTTTTGCACCTCTAGCTGTTTGTTTATGTACTACAAAGGCCCAAGAATGAAAATTGGGTTGTATTGATTCTAATTAGGGAAACATTAAATAAGACTTACCCGGAAACAGTGCTGTTGGCTATTCTATTTGCTGAAGGATGGAGATGTCCAGGCTTTTGCCAAATCACTCTGACCTGCAAGTCAAGGAGCATGACTTGGATAAAACAGGTTGCCTGTTTTCCCTTGTGTGAAACAATAAAATCTAGAATCATGATTCCCTTTGGTTACACTCTTGTGCCCTGGATTGATGCATATTCTTCCAGTCCTGAGATCTAACATCTTCAGAGGAACAAAAATCAAAACCTCCTTCAGCTTAACCAGAAAGGCAAGGTATTCCCACCATGGTGTATAGAATAAAAATCGTCACTCCTTTCCAGTTATATAAGCTAAACAGGAACCTATAGCATCATTAGTTAACTTTTTCCTAGAAAGTGTGGCATTTGGAAATCTTTCTACCCAAATATTAATATTAGTGTCAAGGACTGGTAACTATTTCAAATAAATATAATTCATATGTCCATGTCAGTGCATTTTAGGATACAATTTCAGGGTTGCCTATACAATACCTGAACAAAAATCAAGCTAGATAGCATTCGAGCATTGGGGGTGCACGGGGCAGTGTGGTGGTGGAAAGGGGGGCCTCCCTGGGAACTCTTGACAGTTGGGAGCTTTTCTAGGAGGGAGAGTAACTTTAAGTATGGCTCCTGGTGGGCCTACCCCACTGTTGAGTGGGTGACCCCACACCTGTAAGTGTACAGGTAGCGCAAATGGGATTCTGGGGTTTATTAAAAATGAGAAAAGCAGAATATGATGCTGTATGGGGAGGGGAGGGGAGGATCTTGGAAGCATTAGATGGAAGAGTGAGGGCTGGATTAAATAATTACATGATTAAAGTACATTGTATGAAAATTTCGGAGAGTCAAATGCATACATGCATATACATTTTTTTCATAAAAAGTGCTAGATATGCCTTCTATTAGTCTATTTGTTACCAGAGAATGCTAGGTGTCATTTGGGGTTGAAGGAGTTAAAAACAGAGTGACAGGCAAATCCATAGCAAACACACTTGAAACTTTGGGTCTGTCCACATAACTTCCCCTTAGACCCCTGGTTTTCTGGAAAGGTATTACCTAGGACTCTTAAATATATGAATTGATTTTTTTTATCCATTTGTATCTCCTCACATAGAAGAAAGCATCACCTCTAAAGCTACATCAAGAAATTGAAAATCAGGCCAACGAGAAAAATCATTCTGTTAGGCAGACTTTACGGCCCCTCCATAAACCCGCACATGCCCCTGAGCAGTATAACACATCCGATGAGACGCTTTCCATTTGTCTCTAGTGTTGACTTTATGAAGATTTCAAAAGCATAGATCACAAATTTCAGACAGATAAATCTGAAGCAGAGAATGAACTGGGGACAACAGATGAAAGTAGAAGATTAAAGAATAAGGTGCTCGGAGGAGGAAATACTGTATCGCATAAGCAGGGTCGTTTTTATGGGCACAGATATTAGCTGTATTTGGAAGGTTGGTTTGGTACACGGGGCTAGGGGAAAAAGAGGGCAGCTCCTATTTAATGCATCCCAAGGAGATAGAGTTATATAGTCAGTAATTCATCCTGGCAGAAGGGTTCTGACCTTTGGCTCTTCTTTAAAGGAATTAAAACAATTAATGACTTTCGTGCCTATTAAGACTATGGGCTTCGTGGGTCTTTGCTTTCTGCATTAGACCATAATTCAAAGCTTTCTGCTGGGCTTATATTCTGAAAGTGTTGTGTGCTATTTAATCTGCTTCCCCAGATCCCACTTAATCAGAGAGCAAACCCAAGAAGCATCTAACTTCTCTTACCTGTTTGCTATAAAAATGTTCACAGCAGGACCAGGTCTTCCTTTAAGAGAGCCAGGCAAAGAAAGGGATGCTTTCTGTCTTGAAGTGAGTTCTTTCTTGTTAAAAATTTTCCAAAACACTACTCAAAGCACACGGAGTGAACCATGATACGGGGTGGGAGTGGGGGAGGGGGGACGAGTGTTTTCTAGTAGGCTGCTACAATTAGTTTTCAAACCACAAAATACCTTAGGGTTTATAAACATGGATGATTATGTCAGTGGTCATCTAGTGCTCTGCTCTGACCCCACAGATAACAAGATCGTCTCGCATTTGTTGGTGGCTGAACCAGAGAAGATCTATGCCATGCCTGACCCCACCGTCCCCGACAGTGACATCAAAGCCCTCACGACACTCTGTGACTTGGCTGACCGAGAGTTGGTGGTTATCATTGGATGGGCAAAACATATTCCAGGTAAGTTCTCTGAAAACCCAAAAGAAGCACAAAGGTTGCAGGTGCCTCCAGGCTTGTGTGTCCTATAGGAGGAAAATTTACATTTTTCTTGTGAGATTATTTCTTAGCTATTTCTTCTGTTGTTTGTACTTAATTCGGTTCCAGTAGTCTTCATTCAGAGCACTAACTCATACACAGTGATGGCCATCATATTTATGCACCATCTGGAACTCTGTTCATCTTTCATTTTCTATTTGAGGGCACTATTTGCCACCATCGTAGAAAACATACAACGCATAAAACCATTTCTTAATTATATTAAAGATTTTTATATTTTTCCTGAAGAAAGAATTCTATAATTTTTTTTTACTTTAAAATATTATTTTCTAAGGCTACACAGAGAAACCCTGTCTTTAAAACCCTAACAACAACAACAACAACAACAACAACAATAATAATAATAATAAATTTCAGCAGTTGGCTAATGTACCCTTTTCCTTGTAAAAATCATCCATTTTGTTCTTTATCATAAATGTTTACATTGACTTTCTCTTTATGATCACCAATTTTACTTAGCTGTTAGGTATTTATGATGAACTTATATGCAAAATGAAATACTAGACTAAGATGGTAGATTTTCTTACATATGCTGATTTTAAGTTGGTGTTTTATTACCTTTCTTTCTTGACCCATTCTATAATAGCAAAACCTATACCATATATTTTGAATGTTAGTATTGCATCTGAGTTCATTTTTATTGCTTTTGACTTTGGTTTTCAAATAGTTTATAAAGAAGTTTTCAAGTGACAAGAAATGTTTTTCTGGCAAACACGGTTAACTTATTTCCGTCTCCTTAAACTAGTTTGTCTTTATGCTTTGAAGCTACAGTAATTTCTTTAATCAAATTGATGGAAGTCCCTTTCCCAGCCCACACTGAAACCAATTTATTGGTCATGATACGCCAGCCATGTCGCTAACAGTCGTAACGAACTGTCAGGCAGTATCGCAGTGAAGCTAATTTGAAGTCATTAGGTGTGCAGCGTTCAGGCAACAATTTGTTACAGTGGTTAGGGACACAGCTGACATTTCTGAATAGCTTTGTTCAGGGCAGTTCTAGATGAGACCAAGCAAATTGTAAACTAATTTAAACATCGCTCTGTATTATACTGGCTACTTTGTCTTACACTGTTTGCTAATAAAGCTCTCCAAATTAAGTCAGAACTAGTTAAATAGGTAACTTGAATGCACGCTTTGGGAAACACCCACACAAGTACAACCATATCTAAAAGAACACTGTGTGTCCCTGGGGATATATGTTGCTGCATTTCGATTGTAATCACACTTATATGGATGGTATAAAAAGGTGTTCAGAGGAAGAATCTAAAAAGAATCAGAAGGCTAGGTGTGGTGATCCTAGCATTTGGGAGGCTGAGGCAGGAGGATTTGCCTTGACTGTAGGATGAAAGCCTGTCACAGTGAGAAAAGCCAGGTGACATACGTGTCTGGATGGTAAATGAAAACTTCTTGGGAAAGAAGTGCTATTGCTGGATGTGTTAAAGTAGAGAAAAACCAAAACTAACATATTTTTAATGTGTATAGACACATTTTTAGACACTCAAGATAGATCATTAATGTGGTATGCTATTATTCCATATGTTTATAATTTTATACACATTTTTGCTATTTTAATATGTTCTTAATATAAGTAGAATTGTGTTACTTTACCCCTAGCCCTGCCAAGCTATTGTCCCTCAAATTCTTCCCATGCACCCCACTCTTAAATTAATAGCCTCTTTTTTATTATTACACCTATATGCATTTCATTGTTACACCTATATGCATATGCACATATATGTATTTAAATATAGTTATTCCAACCCAGGGCTTCTCATCTTGGCACTACTAATACTTGATTCTAGAAAATTCTGTTGCATCTGGCTTTTCTGTGTAATGTGGCTTTTCTGTATAATATGTTTGATAGCATCCTTATCATCTACTGACTACTTGCCAGTAGCACCCCTAAAAACACGAATATCCTCTGACACTACCTTAATATGACAGACAATAACTGCAGGTTCTGTGAGACTCTGTCTTCAAAAATAATGTGGGGAGCAATAGAGGAAAATACTCGGCATTGGCCTCTGGTCTCCTGTCTCCTGCCACAGACAAACAAACAAACAAACAAACAGCAGTGTGTGAATCCTGTCACCATGGTGTTACAATGCCTATCATTTCAGTGAGCTTTGCCCAATTTTCCCAAAGTGAAGAAATTTATTAAGGCAATATTTTGATGCCACCTGGAATTGTCACAATAAAAACCAGCTATAAAACAGAACAAAACAAAACAAAACACCCACAAAAAAACAAAACTCCTCTCAAGCCCTGTGGTTAGGAAAGGTCAGAGGTGAATTTGTAGTCCCGATTGTGCATTTGAGGGGAGGATGGGGCTTACAAAGAGGCATGCCGGAGTCACAGGCTGGGTGACTTCTGTGAAAACAGCAACTTTAAATAACTCTGAGTAGCACCATTTCCAGTGCTGGAAACAATGAGCAATTATGTGCTCAGTCATAAGCCAGGGCTTAGAATTGGTGGGGGCTGACATTACTCTCTCTCTCCATAGCAAATGGAGGACACTGACGCCTGGTGCCTCAAGGCTCTCATTCTCCTAATGCCCAGAGAGTATTTTAAATGATTACAAAGAGAACCTTAGCTTCTCAGAAGGGAATTTGAAAAACAAGGATTCACTGAGATTTTTTGTGTTTCTGTTTTTTTTAAACAATATTCATGCCTTGATGATTTTGAGAATGATGCAGGAAGCCCTGTGGTATCAAAGCATGCCTGAGTTCAAGGGCATCCGAGAACCACACATAGTCACCTGAAACATGGCATGGGGACGTAAAAGCAAAGACAGCATAAAGATGTAAAGTCACATGTCCGCCTTGATAAAAGTAAAATTGTGTTCTCTGTAGGGAACCAGTCTTGCTAAGTGAGTCTGGAGTCAAAGTACAGTCAGAAGCAAACTGAAACTCCCCTTTGGTTTTAACTTTACAATATTTTTATGTAACACTTATGACAAAAGTAAAGTGAACTTACACACATGCACCCACATGTGTGCATGTGTGAACACACATACACACATACACACACACACACACACACACACACACACACACACCAGTCAAGCCTTTGTGATCCGCACTCTGTTGTTAGTTTGTGCACTCACACATCCACTGGCATGCTTGAAGCTTTGCAGCAGGCCAGCTCCCCTTCTGCACTGCTCCAAATACACACTAGCATGCTTGCTTCAGGCTCAAGAAAAGTGAAGAATTCTACCAAAGAAAAGGCTGAACAAAAACATATAGAGAGTGAGGGGTTTTATCAGTAAATAGAATTAGTTGACTTGTGCTAATAAATCACATGAATGGGACATGAGCTGTTATGAAACATGGCCACACTTATCTATAGAAGAAAGGGGGGAAAAAAAAGGACCACAAGGGCTTCAGAAAATGCTTGACTTTAGCTGGAGGAGCATCAGGACACAAGAACAGATGATGGTGCCCTAATAGCCCTTTTTAAGAATGACAGGCCCTGCCATTAGCATCCCTTTATACCCTTGGAAATTGCTCATGCCTTGCTTTTCTGCTTCCTATCTGCCTGGCTCTTTTTTATTTCTCTTTCAATTTCGTCCGCGCTCGGATAAGCGCATGCTAACACAATATGATTGAGCTGTAAAATGGAACGCTGTCGCCTCTAATCTCTTTTATGTAGATATGGAGGTTCTGCACACTCCACTTCATTCCTTCTCCAGTGTTGGCGTTTTTTAGAGCAGGCTGCCAAGTAACGGAGGAGGCTCCTCAGACAGTGGAGCTTGGTGTCACAGGGTGTGATAAGACGATTAGCAGCCCAACAGTCAGATCTGTGATTGTTCTTTGAGGCTGATTAGAATATTATTATGTCCTGGAATTTCCCTAGCAAAACACAGCATGAGCTTAGCGGGTGGCACTTAAAAAGCCACAGTCCATATTACTGACCTATATGAGTGGCTTGAGTAAATTTACGGATCCTGTCTGCCGGCTACTTTAAAAGAACAGGAAAGTGTTTGAACACTGAAGTAAATGGGTGTAATTTAGATGAAAATATGGCAGACTTTCAGGCCATCCTGTCTCCATCGTCTTAATCTACTGATCTGATTTTGTAGCAGAGGGGCTCAAAGCTGAACCTTGCTCACATTAAGCTATGCTCTCCAACTGACCTATGCTCCCCGCTCTGCCTGAGTGGCACATGTTTTACAAGACAAGCATATTATGGTTCACAAAGGAGGGCTTTGCTCAATGTTGGGAACACCCTAGTCACATTCTTTTTTAAAAAGGATTTGTTTATTTTTTATTTATGTATGTGAGGGTGTGCCTGCTAAGTTAGTTCTCGCTACATGCATGCAGTTTCCACAGAGGCCAGAAGAGGTCACTGGATCCCCTGGATGTAGAGTTACAGGTGTTTGTGAACTGGCCAGTATGGGTGGGTGCTGGAAAGTGAACATGGGTGGGGCCTCTGCAAGAGTAACCAGTCTCCTTAACCACTGAACCATGCCACCAGCCCACTTCATCACATCATAAAATAGCGTCTGATGTAATGATGACATCAGACAAAAAAGGAAAGAACCCCACAACTCTCCTTCAGCCAAGTCAAGGCTGTCAAAGCCCTAAGAACAGGCTGTACTGGAGTGCATAGTGATGATAAGATGATTTTAAGTGTGTTTCTTCCTGTAAAAACTAGAAAGCTACACTAGCCAGCATTTCCCATGTCTGCTAATCCTTTAAATAAAATATTCAGTTAAGGGCTATAGCAAAAGCTGTTTTCTGACAGGGTTTTCTAGAGTTTTCTTACTTTGAATTTATAGAGTTTTATTTGACTACAGAACTCTCCAAAGAGCATATATGTGTGTGTGCCTGTGTGTATCTGTGTACATACATGCACACATGCATACGCACATGCATACACACACACACACACACACACACACACACACTCACACATTTACAAAATAATCAAGAATGTTTGAACATTGGTTCCTAGTGGCACCATTTGGAATTACAGTTATTGTTCAAATAAATTTTCTGTACAGATCAATTTTGAAGAGTATGCTTTAATGCTGAGGTTTTATTTTTGCAGTATTCCTTACTTAACATTGTTAGTTAAATTCCCCCACACTGTATTCTACCCTGTTGAGACAAAATCTCCCTTCACCTTGGCCGGTTCGAGTCTTACTCTGCGTCCCAGGCTGACCTCAAACCCATAGTAACACTCCTATCTCATCCTCCCCTCTTCAATGTGCACTACCCACAAGTGAGGTACATGTGAAGATACAGAAACAATGGCAGATGTAGTGGTCCTAGGAGTGAGGCTCATTTCTAATACAAAGTAAGTCTCGCTGTGAAAAGTATGGGATGTAACTTGATACATAAGGAGCAGGCCCTGGTTGATGGAGAATGGCCCACGCCATATGTAAGTTGTGTTTATTTTGATTTTTGTATCAGCAAAACTTGATAAACGTTTTTTGATTCATTGGTTTTACTTCACCCCATAATGGAGTTTGCTTGTGGCTGTGGTTTATGCTGTGCTGTGAATGAACTAAGGAAAGCTTAAATAAGTAATTCAGTATTTGTTTATGTGACTCTTTTAGATAACTGGGTAAGAGTTAAATGTAGACTCAAGGCCCTGGCAGTGAATAAGGCTGAGTTAAAAGGCTAATCAATTATTAGGTATTTAGAAATTGTTTAACACACTAGCTACTTGTATCAGTTTTTTACCTGTTGGCTAAAAGCTAATGAAAATCAAATCAGAGAATATGAGCTATAGCTGAGAATATTTTATATCATTTAATTGCACTATTAAGTATATTGTGGAAAGCAATGCGAAAAATACACATAGAAGTTGTGAATCTATATATAATTAACCCATATACTCTAATGTGTCACCTAAATATAAAATATCTGGCATCCAATTTTATTTGTGAAGTATTGCTTACACATGATCCTTTCAGTGCCTTAAATCTGAAGGACCCCCATAATCAGTATTTATAGAAGTCATTCAACAAACTTCTATTCTGATAAACAAGGGAAGAATTTCTTAGCTAAGAGTCACGGTGTGGGCATTACCGCTCATCCCCAGACAAACAAAGCCCAGTAGTGTCTAAGTGATGTCATCAATCTGGGGCAACCTTTAGAAACTGTTAAGTTTTGGGGCCTGTGAGGGCCCAGTAGGTGAAAGACAGGAACTGAAGCGTCATCCAAGCATCCTCTGTTTTCTGTAGCTGCCCATGCTGAAATTGAAATGCAGATCAGCAAAGGGGCAGTGAGGTATCCCTAAGCAGATCAATCTCAAGCGACAAGCCACTGTCTGTTACGGGAACCCACAAGGGCCTGTCTTCTCTTGCAAGTGCCTTGAGTATGAACTGCTGCTCAGCTGTCTTCTCTGAATTATAACTTCCATCACGGAGATGCAAGGGTCGTTCCTATGGCCCCGTCAGCTGGCCAAGTGTGTAAGAGCTGGGGAGCTTAACAAATAACAAGACTCACAAGGTCCTTCCCTGAGACCATGTGCACAGTGGTCAGCAGCTTGCAAAGTGTGCAGGGGAGCCTATGGAAGTTCCTTCACGAGTCAAAACAATTGGCTTTGAGTCATCTGTGCTCCTAGAGGCAAGCTGTCTCATGCTCTGAATAAACTTGTTGGTTCCCCAGGCTAGATTTGACTAGATTTTATTTTATTATTATTATTTTTTTGGGGGGGGGTGTATGATTAGTGCCCTAGACATTTCTTTATGTTTCCCCATGAAAAGTCACACAGCATAATTGATGCCTTGCTAATAATTGACAGAACCTAAGATGAATTTGGGGAAGGAGCAAGTGTATTATCCTTGAGATGGGCGAAACACAGAACTGAAGCTGAGCTACCTGGGTTGGCCATATCCATAGGTCCAATCCACATATGCCTCCCTTTGCCCATGCAGCGTGGGACACTTTTGTTTCAGTGGCAGTGGCGCGCCCCTTGCTGTGGGTGATAAGCCACGGAACAGAAGCTGTGCCATGGGGCAGAGGGACCTAGGGGAGTTGTCTTTCTCCACATTGTACGGGGACGCATATTGAGTGAGGGACACCATATAACTATTGGGGTACCCTTAGAGCTGGAGAAGAGATTGCCATCCCCTGAAAGTAGCCTGCATAAGATGGGGGTCATAGGCAGGCCACGGCAGGGTTTCATGGCCTTTGCTGGGTGGCAGACAAGTCGCTGAAGCTCAGCGGCTGCCATGAAAGGACTTGCTCTGGTAAAGAGGAGCTATGCTGGGGAAAGACATCAGGGTGCCACCCTCTTTAGGAACCACTCATTTGGTAGAAATTTTTGGAAATAAAAGGAGGTAGGAGGGTGGTGTGGAGGTGCTCACACGCATGTGCTTGCCATTTTGATATATTGATGAGATACAAAGGAAGAGAAAATAAATTAGAATGGTGCTAAAGAGCCCTTCCTGGCTTCCACAAGCAATGGGGATGGAGGGAGGGAAGTGTAAGTGACCGAAGATAGTCCTCAGGGTCTCACAATTAATATAGAGATGGGGGAGGGATGGGGAATGGGGGGAACTCCTGCGTTCAGCACACAGAGGGAACCATGAAAATGGCCCAGTGCTGGAAGCCAGAGTAATCGGGGCATGCTGTACACGTGCGCTGAATGACTTGGGAAAGACTCCCGCACAAAGAATAGCCGTCTCACATATAGGTCTGTTCAGCATTTAGAAACACCACTCTCGCTTTGTCTGCTCATCTAAACCTTTTGCCCACTTTGTAGAAAGGCCAGAGATGACCTTGTCAGACTCATTGAAAAGTAATTTGCTCCCATGGGTCAGCGTGATGGCTCAGCGTGCAAGGGCACCTGCCCTCGAGCCTGACCACCAGGGTTGGATCTTTGAAGGAACACACATGAGAGAAAGAATAAACTTCTGCCAGTTGCCCCCTGTCCTATACACACACCAATTAAGTAAATGTGAGAAAGTGATAGTTGCCTGCTCTCTCCCATCATAAGACGCAGGAAACCAAAGAACCCAGAGACTCAGGTGCCTTCTTAAGATAAAGGCTCACAAGCTCCCTCCTTGATGTTATGTTAGTGAACTGTTAGTGAACAGTTACTCAAGTGGAAGAAACCCTTTGAGAGAGCTGCCTACAGGTTGTGCAGGGATCTATTTGGATGAAGTTTTCATGTGTTGGCAGCCGTGCTGAGGTGCGACTCTTAAGTGATATACCTGCCTTTGAGTCACTCACACTACTGTGTCTAACCTGTCACCCATGATCCTGTACAGAGCCCCACAATCCACTTTCTGAGCTGCATTAGTTACTTTTCTGACTTCTGTGACCAAATCCCTCCCCAAAGCACGGCAGGAAGGGTTTCATTTGGCTCCCAGCTTGAGGGTGCAGTTCCTTGTAGTGGGAAGGGAGGGGACTGATCACGAGAGAGAGCTGATTCACAGTGCATCCGTAGTTACAATGTGGAGGGATGAGCACTCACCCTCAGCTCACCATCTCAGTTTTGCTTATTCCTGGGTCTCGGTCTCTGGGACGATGCTACCCACATTTAGGTGGTCCAGCCCACAACAGGTAACCCAATCTGGAAATGTGAAAAGCTTTCAATGACTAGAGGTGTGTCTCCTAGGTGATTCTAGAACATGTCAAGTTGACAGCCAATGCCAACCACAACAGACAATGTCTAGACGTGATTGGAATCCTCACTTTAGTATGTTGATGGGGTCTATCTGAAGTGAACAGATTTTTTTCGGTATTTCCCCAGAAAAGTCATGCAGGTGGCCCACCCCTCTGCCACCATACTGAGTGCCTCTGCTCATGGGAGCTCTAGTCCACTTTACCTTTGTCAGTTACTACATGTTTTCAAATGGTTTTGCCATTCAGATATAGCCATGCTATAATATACTCATAATCAAAATGGGGTTGTAATCTTACAGCACGTTATTAGACCATAAGTTCATAGTAATTCCCCAAATTCATTTTAAGTGCTTAAGTGTCAGCTTTGTGTGTAGCACTATGTTTAATAGTATAGAAAATTTAAGATACAAGGAACAAAGTACCTACCCCAAATCACAAATTTATGCCCATATAAACACACACACACACACACACACTCACTCATACACACGCACACTAACACACACTCATACACACTAACTCATACCCACACTCACACACCCACACATACTTACAAACACACTCACACACACATACACACTAACTCACACTCACACATACTCATACACACTAACTCACACTCACACACTCACATACACATACATTCACACACATGGATATGATAAATATCATGATTCTCTTCTTGCTTTACATCATTATTACTTTCCTATATGAATTCTTCACTGGTATTCTTTTGGATGGGCTTAAGTTAAAAAAAATGACTGTATCTATGTATGATTTTATTTACCTTTTAATGACAGCTTCACTGTGTAGTTCAGAGTGGCCTTAAGTTTGAGTTGATGCTGCCTCAGCTGGAGTTACAGACATACATGCCATAACCATACCTGGTCTACATAGTCTTTGATTTATAAAAAGCACTTTCGCCAGCCTTTTATGATGCTCATGGAACCCCTGGTGGTTAATTCTGTGCTCCTCTTTACAAATGAGCATACTGCAGAGCAAGGAGCCTGGGCTTTCCTGGGGGTTACTCAATACCCCTGGTATATCAAGCCGAATGATATTTTTGGCCGGTGGGTTCCATGAGTCTTTTTTCCCCACTCTCCATCTGTGTCACACCATTTATTTGTCATCTGTCCCAGGCCACCTACTCATATTTTATAACAAATGGAGGATGTGTAACATATTCACCCTAAATCTAAACATTGTCTGTAAACGTACAAAGCTGAAGGTTAAAGGAAGGTCAGTGGTTAGAGAAGGAAATGCTTGGCACATTTTAAATCAATAAAAGTCAAGATGCGTGATTGATAGTTTGCCCTAGACATCACATATGCTAATGAGGCATGGCAGTCACCATTTGGCTACTCACATGACTGTTTGAGAAAACCCTTAAAGATTGGTTATAAAGACCAGACACCTTCCCCTTTCCAAGGCTGTGGAGGTCCTACATGCATTTGATTGATACTTAATGGTAAAGAGAAGCAGGTATGACTTACTGCAACTTTCTACCACATTAAAAATGGTGGATCAGATG
>OU015747.1:138810744-138895858 GCA_907169655.1 Acomys percivali
ACCACCACCACCACCACCACCACCACCACCACCACCACCACCACCACTACCACTACAACAACAACAACAACCACACGGGGGGGGGGGGGGGGGGAGAGAGAGAGAGCTGGTTAGATAAATCCTAACTTCTATTAGTTCTGAGAGCCATTGTCAGTTCAATTCAGCTAATCTCTCAATTTTACAAGTGTTCATTCAGCACATATCACTTTCCTCCCATGGACATGATATCCTCACCACAGGTTGTTATGTTAATGTTATAGCACTTAGAAGGAGAGAAGAAATGACTCTTCAGCTGGATTTAGGTGAAACGCATTGGTAATTGAACGCGCAGGTCAGCATCAGAGCCAGGCCCGCTTCAGGGACTCATGGAGCCCAATTAAATCCTATCACTCCAGGGGCATCTCCAAAGAGCAGCTACCTCCTCTCTAGCTGAGAAAGGCTCCCCACCTGCTTAACCTGCATTAGGAAAGGATTAATTACCTGGGGTGTGGACTTCTCTGCCAGTCAGCAGGTTTGAGACAGGGCACATGGTGGCCTGAGCTGCTGAGGGATGGAAGGCAGGAGGTGGGAGGGGAGAGAAGCAGCTGGGGCCTCTGAGGTAGACTGCCTCTTTTCAACCTGGTCATCACTTTGGGGAAGGAAAAGCCAAAGGCAGTCTGCTCTTATGCAGCGATGGTCTGTGTCACGGTGGGACCCATGACAGGACACCGTTTGCACAGGTATGCTCCTTGAAAGAGGAGCAGCTCCACATCGGCCTGTCTTAAGGCTGCAGTATCTTGGATTCACCTTTTATAGAAATAAGTGGACCAATTGCTTCCAGATTTGTTTCTGCAAATTGTTCTTATTTTAAATAAAGGGCTTTATGATAGGTATTTTTTCCCCCCAGAGCTGATTAAATGTGCTCGTTCATTCAGAAACACACCAAGGAGAAGCTGTGTGATATTCTTTCCTTTAAATACATAGAATATCAGAATGAATCCCTCATTCCTCAGTTCCACTCTGGGTTGATAGATCTGGAAAGGGCCTCAGAGCTGAGAGGAGAGCCCGACACTTAGAGAAAAGACTCCATATGGCAGTGGGCAGCACACGGTCCTTCAGCTTAGAGACCCTACCTGTCCAGAAGTCGGTTTGTGTGTGTTCAAGGCAGCATGTGTAAGGATAGATGCTGTGAGGGCTTCCGGGGCATTTCTGTTGGCTAATGTAAGCAAAGACCCCAATCCAGTGTGGTGTGTAAGCCTAAGTTTTTAGTGCAAATTGAACCAAATGCCTTTTTCTTCTTGCACATTTTTCCTTTTCTTGGGTAAATACATAGAAATCAAATGACCTGTATAAGGTCACAGCCAAGGCGAAGCCTTACAGCTCTGAACTTATGATTTTGACAGTATTAATACTTATCATTGCCAACAGCAATTTCTCAGAAAGGAATGCAAATCCTTATTTATAGTGTTAGAAAGCAAACTACCACCTCAACTTCAACTTTATAATACGCTGTATCACATTACGTGAAACTTCTGTCCATACTCATTTCTGTGCAGATATACACACACGCACACATGTGATGGGAGGCCAGAAGACAAATTTGGGTGTCATGTCTCAGGCATGTTAGAGGCATGGTCTCACACTGGCCTTTCCTATGCTGAGTAGACTCCCAGGCTGGCTGCACAGGGAATGCCAGAGATGTCCCTGTGTTCACCTCCCCCAGGCTGAGATTACAGCTGTGCCCCCCTACCCCTCACACCTGGGTGATTTAATGTGCTTTCTGGATGAGCATATGCTGGTCCTAACTGGTTTTGCTAGGGAGGCTGTCCCTGGGGCTATCTTCTGACCACAATACATGGTTTTTATTCTATCCAAAGAGGATATAACATTTTCTTTCAAGAATATTGTTCAGTAGCCCCCTTAGGATTCTGTCCCCTGCTTAGCTGTCTGGAAGCATCTGGAAGGCAGTCTAATTCTGGTAGCCTTGCCTGGCCCTCCTCCCCTGTGCTTTCAGGACTGGTGAGATGCTGTAGGTGAAATTGATGTCCAGTATTTGCCTAAAAGGGCTTTAAGCAGTCACTCCATCTCAGAAATAAAGGCCCTGCATGTACAGGCTCTTGCTCTCTGCAACACAGAGGATTTAGTATTTCACTTAAGAATCATTTACTGTGATTCAATATGGACCATCAGGCTGGCCGTCCCTGTCCTTCCCAAGACTGCCATGGTCCTGTTTCCTCTCTCACGGTTAACTTTTGTTCCTCGGCAGTGGCACTGCTCGCAGGATGGGCTCCATGTTGCATCCACACTTGGCTTGTTACCCTCTTATCAGGCTCTTAGCTTCCCTTTGTTTATTTGAGGCGACAGGAAGACTGCAGAAAGGCTGCTTAGTCAGGGATATCAGCCTTGTTGGCAGGGAGTGATTGCCAGTTGAAAAACAAGGCATTATTGCTCATTTTTTCCCTCTTATTAGTTTGATTACATTTGCAAATCAAATCAATCCATCAGACATGATCAGGCCTCGTCCGCATTTTAAGGAATAGTAATCTCCGTCTAATAAGATGCAAATGTGTCACATCGGTAAGTAACCAATAAATCATGGCCTTGTCTTTGGCAATCATTAAATATCAGAACCAACAGTCAATTTTTAGTATTTTCAATTTGCGATATGCCGCTGGAATATAAAGATAGATGGACGTAATTACACAAACCAAACACTATTTCAGTTCATTCCAGACAGCAAATTTAGTGGAAGGTATAACTGGCCTGTCACCTTACTGCATTATTCCCGGCGGTTCATGCAAAGTTCACCGACAAGCTTCAAATGGACATTGCTTTTATTCAACCCCTAACAACGTCCCCACAATGGCAGACAAACTTTGATATAAGGGACACGAACTGAACTTCCTGATGGCCCAAGTCTGATGCCGACATGACAGAAACCATGCCTCATGCTCCCTCGGAAACCGCTGGCAGTTCCAGCTCACCCCTCTTCCCCCTTTAAGGAAATGAACTCACAATTGTAAAAATGCAGAAAAACCATGACAGCCAAACCTACTCCAGTGATTTATGCAGGCCTCATCTGCTTTGATGGAATACTTTTCCTCAAGGGGGAAAATGAATAAACCCTGAATTTTTCTAAGTTTTACACTTTAGCGCACCCTTGCACTGGCAAAGGATTCTTTTTAACCTGTGCCATTCCCTGTGAGTATATGCAGGTTTGCAGTCTCTAGCATGGACATCGAAGGAAAGTATGTTAATGTTTGGTGCACAGGAAATTAGTACACGTGTGTGTGCATGTGTGTGTGTGAGTGTGTATGTGTGTGTGTGTGTGTATGTGTGTGTGTGTGTGTGTGTGTGTGTGTGTGTGTGGTGGAGGCCAGAAGTGGACATTAGGGATCTTTTTTGATCACTTCCGCATCTTATTTGGCATGAGTGTGTATGTGTTTGTGTGTGCACGTATGCATGCCAGAGCATGTGCATGTGGTGGCCAGAGGCTGACATCAGGTGTCTTCTTCAATCATCTTTCCATTTTATTTATTAATTTATATCCTTGTTTGATGCGTGCATGAGAGTGTACAAATAATTGTACCTGTGCCCACTTATACGGAAGCCATAGGACATTGGGTCTCTTTCTCCTTGGGTCCCCACCTTGTTGCCTTGAGATGAGTCTTTCACTGAACCAGAACCTTACAGCTTGGGCTAGGCTGGCTGGCCAATGAGCTTCCGGGTCCCCCCTGCCTCTACCCTGCATCTCTGGGGTTAACATCTATAGATGTGGGGATTCTATTGCAGGTCCACATGGTTGCATAGCAAGCACTCGTATCCACTGAATATCTGCATAACCCATTGAGGCAGTCTCTCCAAATGAAGCTAGTGCTTGTCGGGCACACTGAGCTAGAGGAAGTGACCAGTGAGCCTGTCTCTGTCCCCTCAGGGCTGCCCTGACAGGCAGCCATATTAACACCCATTTTTTAAATGTGGGCGTTGAAATCAGGTCCTTGTGCTTTCACAATAAGCATTTATTCACTGGGCCACCTCCCTACCCCTCCATACTTTGAATATTTTCTAAGTCAAAGGATAAGAAATACAGTTGGACGGCGTATCTGATCTGAATGTATTCTCCCTACATGGGCTTTTCCAGCAGCTAAGTCACTGACCAGCAGTGACACTTGCAGATGGGGACCCTTCCCAGAAGTTTTCCATCTCTCCCTCTCATGGCTTTCTTTCCTTCCCACTCCACATCCTCACGTCGCACTGGCCTTTCCTCTTCTCTGCAGGAGTGTTTGCCTTCTCTAGTACAGGTGGCCGCCTGGGATGAGAAGAACATATTTATCTGACCTTGGAGCACCTGCTGCTTGTTTTGGTGGCACTTTAGATTGTCACCGAGCTGCTTTAGCATGCCCTGACAGGTTTGTCAGATTCTGTACAGTTAGAGCTGAGAACTCACCCCCCCCCCGCCCCCCGCCCCCCGCCAGCAACGCCGCCGTCTCACTCGCGTGGTTCCACATTCACCGGGAGCAGAGCAGAGTCACAGAGCATCGCTTAGCCAGCGTCCCCATGCAAAGCTGACAAGATCGCACCTCTTCGTTGCATTATTCACTTATTCATTTTGAGCATTTTCAGTTCTTTTCTGTAAGTAACTGCCAGGTAGTGACAGCCTGGTGCAGCTATAGTCCTAGTCTGATGAAGCTCAGGGACTGGATAAATGGGAATGTTTACCTGTGATGTCATCACTCAGGCAACGGAGGCAGGCAGTCACTTCTAGCTCATCCTGGAGGCTAGCCCTGGCTGCATGAGACTCTGCCTCACAAAGCCAACAACGTGAGAAAACAACCCCTGCTGTCTGTTAGTGAATCCAGATAAGACAAGAGGCAACAGTGCAGGGTGCGGGGGGGGGGGGGGGGGGGGGAGGGGGGGAAAACGCCCCCCCCCGACTTTTTGGGGGGGGGGGGGGGGTCCTTGGGGAAAAAAAAGGGGGGGGGGGAGCTTTCTCAACTGTAGAATACACGGACACATTCACAAGAAGACATAAACGGGCATTTAACGAGTATTAGCTTTCTCTTCAAATGAAGCCAGTACTGTGGTCTTATTTGTCAGCAGAAATGATAGACATTGGTATTGAGCAATAGAGAATGTAGTTTCACGTTTGAAGCAGGTGTCCTGTTAGACTCTGATTACAGACAAAGCTGGGAAGTTTCAAGTATAGGCTACGAAAGCAAGTAGTAGTTTCAGGGAGTGGTCGTCACCTGAGGGAGTGGTCGCCTGAGGGAGTGGTCACCTGAGGGAGTGGGCACCTGAGGGAGTGGTCGCCTGAGGGAGTGGTCGCCTGAGGGAGTGGGCACCTGAGGGAGTGGGCACCTGAGGGAGTGGGCACCTGAGGGAGTGGTCGCCTGAGGGAGTGGTCGACTGAGGGAGTGGTCATCTGAGGGAGTAGTCCCCTGAAAGAGTGGTCGCCTGAGAGAATGGTCGCCTGAGAGAATGGTTGCCTGGAGGAGTGGTCTTCTGAGGGAGTGGTCTTCTGAGGGAGTGGTCACCTGAGGGAGTGGTTGGCAAAATTCTTAGATCAGCATAATGAACCCCACAGGTCTGTGCCCATTGGATCTAATTTTCTTGCATTACATTTGGGCAGACAAAGTACTCTTGTTTTTACAGAAACAGTTTCTGGTCTCACCCTTCCACCCTCCCCACACACCACCAATTTTTTTTTCCATTTACATTTGAGGTTAGATTTTCAGGATTCTTTTTCTTCACCATTTGTGGTGTGTTTTTAAAAATACAGAATTGATCATTCCTAGTGGTTATTTTACAAGCGAGCTCTTAGCTCTCAAGGAACTCCTACAGGGCAGCCATGACAAGGACTCCCGTGAGTGACAGCCAATGTAAGCCAATAGTTCCTGTGCCTTGAAGCCCTGTTCCAGAACCTTCTGCTCCCTCTAACCAATTTACATACCACCATGGTATGTTTAATTTGCTATTTCATCAAATCAATAATGGGTCTAATTGAAAAAATTGGCAGTGCTGCGTGCAACCTAACTAGTGATCTCAATGTTTGCCCGCTTCGGAGAGTGTCTCACAGCTCTGTGTCAGACACCTGTGTTATTGGTACATTCCTGTTCCTAATGCGCACAAAAACAAACACGAATACAGGTGGAGCATCTGCACCAATTGATCACGATGCTATGAAGAATTAATCACCTGGCTTTCAGCTCCAAGAATAAAATTTACATCTCTAATGTATGAAATGTATTAGCACGCATGCTGGTACCTTCAGCTTCGGGCGATGTCAGCCCACCAGCACGTGCAGGCCCATTCCGATGTACTCCTCTTGTCCTTTGGGCTGGGTGGTGTGAACTGAAGGCCAGGTTTGAATTCAGAATTTGGTGATATTTCAAAGATACAGATTGGAGACTTCGTTGTTATGAGATACTGGGAAAAATTGATCCGCCTGCCTCTGCCTCCTGAGTGCTGGGATTAAAGCATGTTCCACCCACACCCTGGTTATGGTGAAAGCTTTACAAAGGCTGAAGTTCGTTTCTTTATCCCAAGCCAAAGTGGATTTAGCCAAAATTCTCCTCACTGCTGGGCAGTGGTGGTACACGCCTTTAATCCCACCACTTTGGGAGGCAGAGGCAGGTGGATCTCCATGTTCAAGGCCAGTCTGGTCTACAAAGTATGTTATAGGACAGCCAGGGCTACACAGAGAAACCCTGTCTCTCAAAAACAAACAAGTCCCCAAAAATCAACGGCCCCCCTCCTCCTTGCTGAGGTGGACTCAGTGAGGTGTCAGGCCCTCTTGCCACTGATTTCTGTCACTCTTCCGGGTGTCTTAGAAAGCATCCTGTGTCAGGGATTGCCTGTGACACTGTACTTGAGAAGCCAAATGGCTGCTTGAGATCCCAAAGCTGGTGAGGATAGTGGGTGTGATATTTAAGGTGAGGTCAGTGTGAATCCAGACCTTGGTCTTTGTCTACTGTGCTATCTCAACTTTTATAAAGTCATTCTGTTTTTCTTTTTAAGTTCTGGGCTAGCTTCAGTTTATGTAAGCACTGTTTTTAAGACGCTATGATCTCAACAGATCTGCTGGCAAACATGGACTTCAGTGATGCAGTTGGCGCTGTTGATTTGCTGATTCTTGATGCACATGGTCCACCCTTGTGAAATGAAGGTCCCTTATTAACATTTTATTTAAAATTTCAAGGCTGTGACAGAAGATTTAGACAAGTGTGTATCCCTGCACAGTTTGCAGACCCACCCAGCCAGGATGGTATTGCTGTGAGAGAAGATTTGGCTTTGGGACAAGTTTAGCAAAAAGGAAGGCTTGGCTCAAGTCTGTGGCTTCTTAGGTCTGGGGAAAAGCTCCATAGACTACATCAAGATGTGCTGTGATTTGTTTTAGAGTGTTCCTTAACTATGGAGCTCAGACTGGCCTTGCTCTTCCTGCTTTAGCCTCCAGAGTACTAAGGTTACAGGGCTGACTTGTATCCCCAGGAAGACAAGATGTGCTTGAAATTACCCTGACTGTCAACTGAGATTTATTGGAAAAGGAAAGATGTCTTTACCTCACTTTTCCCTAGTGCTCTCTCTCCATGGGAAAATTTTCACCAGTGGGAATAGTCACATCTAGAGACACCCCAGTCGTCACAATGCAGTTGCAGTGAGGAATGCACAATGGGCAGATGTCACAGGTGCTGACAAAACTCTACAGTGGCCAGGAGAGGAGACCCTGTCCTGCTGCATTCCCAACAACAACAACAACACTGTTGAACAGCTGCAAAAACTGTACTTAGCCCTCACCCACAGCAGACTTTTTGGCTTATTGGTCAAGAAATTCACAAATCAAATTAATAGTTTTAGGACAATCTCTGTTGCCTCATTAGACAAAATACCCTTTTCACGAACAAAATCAACAGTGTTTATTGGGCAGACAGGGTGTATTCGTATGAGCATAATGTAATTAGGGAAGAGGTCTTATATTTATTATTTTAAGACAGGAAGAATAGTGAACTCTAAAATGTGACCACTGTTATTTGAATATAATTTTATCATAAATTTCTTAGGAAATATTTATTATTGGGGCTAATTACACAGTCACAAGTAACAGTGTAATAAGAGCCTTGAAGCCCCTTGTGTAAGCATTGTGCACTTTAATAAATATAGAAACAATTAATTTGTTATTATTTTGATGTGAATAGTTTTTACAAAGCCAAGTGATAAATTTTAATTTTGATATGAAAGTGTTGTATATGAACAGTGGATTAAATATAAATGTTCATATTAATCTAGAAATATTTAGGCTTTGTGCATGGAGGTAGGAATGTCACAAGCTTCAGACTGTGTAAGATTATATAAAGCCATTTTACATGATGTATTGTTGCTTTGCAGAGGCACTTTGAGAGTTACTTGAAAACACATAGGAAGTGTCAATGTAAAGTGCAGCTTTTACTTCAAGAGAGGGCTGGTGATAATTTATTGTGAGCCAAATATGAGTGATTATGGCCCAACATGGACTCAGGATACCCAAATAACACATCCCAGTGTGGAAATTATTACATGAACATAATCATAGAGCACAGTCATAGAACTAAATTAAATCTTAAGTTGAATGCATCGGTGGAACCATCAGGTAGGCTGGTTACAGCAAAGCAGAGGAATTTCTGCCTCCCACTCAGAGGCTCTGTGGACATAGCCATAGCTTTGGGGTTGGTGGAAGGGTGTGGTCCCGTAGGTAGTACCTTTGGATGTGTTAACTTAGTAGCTGAGCAGATATTAGGCCAGCCATCAAGGTGGGCAATAGATGGCTCTGTGAGGGGACTAAAGAGAGCTCAATTTGGTGGTGTTGTCTACAACATCTTATCTCTCTCTGTTGCTTGTAGCTCTCATCATGCAGCCAGCCTTGTGCAGCCTCTAAGGGAGATGGTTTTGTTTGTTTTTTCTTTTCCCTGGAACTTTAATTCACGAAGGCTGAATAATATCTAAGTCTCAAAGTGTTCCTTTAGTTATTTTAGAGGAAAAACAATAAACCTTATGTTTACATGAAAGTTCACATTTAAATTTTAAAATGAAAATTACCCTTGTCTTTGAGCTCCTTCTATATCCGCTAAAGAACACTGAGTAAAGTGTTGAACAAGCCAGATAAGTAGAGCACTATTAGAAGAGAATTTCTGAAACTGTCCTTGGTGACTGTAGAAAGAAGATTGCTACAAATTTGAGGGAAGCCTGGGCTACACATCCTGGGCTACACAATAAGACCCCCTTTCAAATGACCAAACCAAGCCAAAAGAAAATAAAACAATAATTTTTAAAGCCCGTTGTTTTATACCATACAGTCTATACGTAGACTGTTCATGTTAGCAGGAGGTCGAATCATTCAAAGGTGGGGACTGGGCATGGGCCTTTGGTCACTGTGGGGATGCTAGCAAAGGGAATCTTAGAACTCCTGCCCCCTCCATGGCTGACAGGGTAAGCATTTTGCTCTCCACCGTACCTGAAGTCCTTATTCACCATATATGAAAAGCAATCTGGCCTGGAACCTCCAAAATATGTGCACAGTGACTGTTCTGTTTACATTTACTATCCCAGGTGTTTTGCTATAGCAATTCAGTGCTGACTGATACATAATTATAGAGTAGCCTTGTGGCCTTTGCTCAGAGGCTGTTTGATCTCTGTGTCATTTTAACTACTGGGCACAGCAAAGTGAAGCAGATGCTGATGCTAAAGGGACTCTCATGGTCATCAATTAAAAGTGAATGAATCTTCATGGAATAAAGTAAAAGATGCCAGGCAGACACTCAAAGCAAAGCACTGGAGTAGAGCCTGGCTCCACTATGGTCTTCAGTGACCTGTACATAGACCCCCAAAGCTACTCTGGGTATCCCAGAAAAATATAATGTTGTACTGATGACAGCTCACAAAGGAGACTTAAGCATAGAGATTTAAGTTAGAAACACAGAAATGTCTAACTGTTTGTTTTTAAGACTCCAACCAAGACCATTAAAATGTTTTAGAATTTGAGATAATAAGATTCACCCAAAACAACTGCTTTCTTCTGTTATGGCTGGGAACTTTTGCCATGCACGAAAGGATACTGAAAGCTCTCAAAGGCTGTATAGTGACTCTTACTGGCAAGGGTTGCCATTTGTACAAGTAACAGAGATTGTAAAAGATGGAAAGTGTATTGTGTGTCCCCTTGCTATGAGGCTTGCCATACCCATGTGAGGTTGGTAGACTTTTGGTTCTATCTTATTCAGATGAGGAAAGCAGACCCCAAAGGCTCTTGATTGCTGTGACCTATTTGTGTTTCTGATACATGTTCATCTGTCTTCTGATGTCAGGCAGGTGACGGCTGTTCACCTTTGACAGCATATTCAAGTCCAAATGATTCAACATTCCTGTTAGTTGGATATTTGAAACCACAGTCTACAATTTTTTAAAGTCATTTATGTATTAAACATAAGCTCAAGGTGAAGATTTGTTGAGTTTTCTTCCTTCAGCATTTCGTTAACTCTTTTATTACTCTCTCCTTAAAGAGTATGCCATTTACCGACTGTGAGTTTTAGTAGACAGATCCTGTAACACGTAGTGTGGGGCACCCAACCCACAGTAAGTATTGCTTCTCTGTCCAGTAGGCTGAGGGGCCTCCCTTGCAAATGTATCCATAGTTCTGATAGAAAACCAAGGATCCACATGAGATCACGACAGTAGGAGAGATGGAACCGTCACTAAATGAAACTCCAAGAAGCATCATGTTAGAAGCATGATGTCAGCAGAGGACTTGGGAAGGGGCTGGTTTGGCATTGGAGGACCTGGGTAGGTCAGTGCATCTTTCAGGACCTGGGAAGGTGGGTAGGTAACTGTTGGAGGTCTGGGAAGTTTAGAACATAACTCTTTTTGGCTTTGTTTTTTTCAGTGGCTCATAGGTCTCTTGTGTTGTGTTATGTTTCCAGGCTTGTTTCTTTCCTGCCCTTAACTTGGAGTGTTTCTCAGTGGGGTACACTTGCCATTTGGATTGGGAAATTATTTGTTTTCCAGGACATTTAGCATCCTTTGATTCTTCTACTAAAAGTCCCAGTTCAAAAACTCCACCATTCTCTCCAAATGCCATCTCCTGGGGGGAGGAGACAGCAGGTGGTATCCTGAACTGAGAATCATTTGAGTGCAAATAAACACTAAATTAAAACCAGTGACATCAAAGTGAGGTTCTTTTTTACGTAGATGACACTATTTCCCATGAGAAATGGGGAACTAAAACTGCAGTAGCAAGTTTTTGGGAAGATTCAAGAAAAATCTAATTCTACAATGTTGCTGGGAGATTTTTGTATGGAAAGTACTCTCTTAAACAATAGCCCTAGTTATTAAAAAGTGTTGATATACTTAACAAAAGAGTATAAAAGCTTAAAAATGTGAAGAACCCTGTAAATATGTAAACAAAAATACGTAAAATATGTGTGGTAAATGGTACATGTTGTTTTTTTTTTTAACTTAGATGGGGCAAATTGGCTCTCTGCCTCCTCTAGGATATATGGGGAGTCATCCACTCTTGCCTGGCCATGGCTGCTGGTGATGTGACTATTCAGTGGATCACATTTCTGTTAATTTCTGAGCTATAGCATGCTTGAGTAACTGTAAAGGAGTCAGGTATGCCCTTTATTTCTCCAAGTATGAAAAAAATTGAATCCTACTGAAGTGGTTGAGAATACCTGTAGCTGGGAAGGATAGAAACCCCCACAAAAGGAAAACACAGCATGAAATTCATCCAGATGTAAACTTCAGAAAGGATGTGCTTGGATAAATAGGATGGGTAGAAATGTATGAGGAACGATTATGGTAGAATTAACCTCTTTCCTCTCTTACTGTGCCTCCATTTGCCTTCTCCTTCCCTTCTGACCCTCCTGCCATCTCTCTTCCTTTTGTCTCACCTTCCTTCCCCTGCACTCCTCTCTTCCCAACTCCTATTTCCTTTTCCATTTCCTCCTTCCTTCCCATCTCTCCCTTCCACTCTATTCTTCCCTCCTCTCCTCCTATTTTTTCTCCTTCACTCTTATCACTTTCTCTCTCTCTCCCTCTCTCTCCCTCTCTCTCTCTCTCTCTCTCTCTCTCTCTCTCTCTCTCTCTCTGGGTGTGTGTGTGTGTGTGTGTGTGTGTGTGTGTGTGTGTGTCTGTCTGTCTGTCTCTCTCTCTCTCACACACACACATACACACCATACGACACACACACACACACACACACACACACACACCACACCCACATGAACTGGTATGTCCAGTTCATAAGACTTACCACAAAGCATATTTTTGGTCAGTTCATTATTAGAGAACTGGACCAAATTAAGGTCCCAAACTGTGGTGAAGATGAAAAATCCCAAACGTTCAATAACCAAAGTTCTGAGGACTTCCTGTTCAAGTCCTCGATGGCAAAAAAGTGTTGAGTGAAGAAGTTTTGGCCCCAGGAGAAAAGCAGATATGGTTAGAGAAACTGCTGAAGAATTTTTGGATAAAACTGATCGTAGACATGAGATGAAAGGATGCTACACCTGCAGTCTGTGTGTTGACTTCAGGAAGAGAGGAGTCTTGGCTGCTCTTTTTAAAGTCTTTCCTTTTGTGTTCAAAGCCAGGGAAGGTACTGAGAAGATGTTGTTACAAAAGTGACCAACAGACACAGAAGTACCTGAGAAAACTTCCACCTCTGAGATATGATTTCCCAAACTTATTCCTAGACTGAGGCTCATGCTGTGCGATCCATAGCAACATACAAAATGATAATGCTACAGGCTGAACAGCAACCGTGGATTCTTCATCCTTCTATGATTTGGTTGAATTTGCCTATGAAACACGGGATGTAATTAAAGGCAATAGAAGCACTCGTACGTTTTTTGTTGCAGATTAATAGGATCTCCTTTGTCTGTGATCTAAGTGTGGTTGCCCTGTAGTTTTTAATTTATCAGGTTAAGAAGCACAATTAAAATAGCTTGAAAAAGATCATAATCAGACACCATCTTTGGGGTTGTCCCTGCCATGTCGATAAAGGGATCCATGTGTTTAATAATTACCTTCTTTGCTGTACATTTGTTCTGTTTGTGGGGCGAAGAATTAATAAATACCTTGCACATTCCAGTGGGAAAGGCTTCCTGCTTAATTAACAAACTCACAAGACTCCGCAGCACACTGAAGCAGTCTTTCTTGTTAGGGTTGCCCGCATCAAAAGAAAACCCTGTCTTGTCAGCACATCTGTAATTGTCATGTTTATGAGTTATTAAGAAACATCTTGACAAAATGCTGGCTTTGAATGGGAATTAAAAAAAAACCAGATCTTTAATTTTTTAATAAATAATTCTGTTGAATGTTAAGCAGAAAGAAATTCTCATGATGATAAAGAGGATTGATTCTGTTAAGGAAGATGCCTTCCTGAAAACAGCCCGCAAATGTTCCTTTGGGATATAATTGGCTTTGAGCTGTCTATTTCTAGCCATTTTATGCCTATGCCCAAGTTCTTTTCAGGCCTCCATTCTAGAGAAACAAAACGGGAGATGAGGAGGTAGCATGTGCTTGCCCCTTACCTGTTAATTAATAAATGCCAAGTTTCTTACAAACAATTTTATTTATATGAACATTGAAAGCAGCAGTGAACTTAAGAACACATCACTGCAATGGTAAGCATAGCTCAGACACGACTGTGCTTGCGAGCACTTGATAAATATTTGAACACCTACTTTGCAGTGTCTGTTGTAGCCATGAATTCAATCAGTCCTCTTGTCTGTAGCCACATGTGGTCTTCCCTGAGAGGTTTACATTACCAGTCTGAGGTGCTACTTTTTGTCCTAATTTAAAATGTGCAACAAATGAGAAACATGGTGGGCTGATCATCTGCAAAGTCTGTTTCTGCATAGCAGGTGGAGGTCTACCCCACTTCATTCTGTCTGAACTGCCGAGGCCACTGGCTTCTCTGAGATCTTTGAGAATATGAAAGTAGCAATATCTGAATTCTGAGAAAAATTTAATAAGCCAGGGGCTCAAAGGGTTTCCTCAATCTCAGGTCTGTAATAAGCGGAGATGGCAGAATACAAAAATTCTCTATATAATGTGGCCAGATAGAATGCTTAGGGAAGAGAATGGAGTGTGCCTTTCACATTTCGGTGCTGTTTTTAAAAATCCAATTTCTAGCATTACTTCAGGTATTCAGACGGTCAAATGCAGCACCCATGTAATCCTTCTGACTTTAATGCAGACACTACAGAGTAGTCTTTACCCAAGAGTAAAAAATTATTTTGGAAGCACAGCTTCTCGCCTGCATTTGCTAAGACCCACTCAGATTGGGACGACCAGTCTTGCTTAGTATCCAAAGCGAGGTGAGAACTGAGCGTGGGCTGTGTGAGGCTCTTCCATTACCGTCTAACCTAACCTAACCTTACTGCTGTGTTAGTGCTTAGCTATGTGCCTTTCATCATGTCATTTAGTGTTTCATGCATTTCAGCGCATGGAAATATATGAGGATATACTACTAAACAGCGATGATACAATAGCAAACAAAATCAGTCGATATGAAAAAAAAAAAAAGGAAAAGAAATATTCTTGCCCTATGGAGTTCAACCTTTGGATGGTAGAGATAGGATGTACATGTATTCTGAGGCACAAGTGTGCTCGGTTCTTCGAGGGATAGGAAGGAGGCCCACGTGGTTGTGTGTGGAGTGAACAGGAGTGACAAAGAAGGAGTTGTGAAAGCGAGCAGTGTCAGTGGTCAGTGTGTGTCCCAGCACTTCCGGTCACGTGGTGTAAAGACTGCCGTCCTGAAGGCGTATCTACGGGGAAATGCCTCAGTAGGTTGAGTAACTTGTCAGTGTGCACATTTTCCTTGTTACCTAACATAGAAATCAGCAGAAATAATCTGTGTAAACTGCTCTAGTTTGTAACCGTGCAATGAGTCTTAAAGACTTGACATTGACCCATCTCTTTATTTCCTAGACAGGGCTGGAAGATCAGCCTCCTATTTTTGTAGTTTTTTTTTAAAGAGGTATTTGTTTTATTTTATGTGTATGCAAATTTGCATATACGTACGTGTGTGTGCCACCCATACTCCTGGTGCCTATGAATACTAGAATACCATGTCAGTTCCCCGGGAACTTGAATTACAGATGGTTTGTGAATTACTGTGTGGGTGCTGGTAACAAAACCCTTGACCTCTCCCAGAACAGCCAGTGCTTAACCACTGAGCCATCCCTCCACCTCATCAGCCTTACTTTTTGAGTAGTGAACATACATAATCCATACACATCAAATGGTTTGGATGTAAGTCATGGCAACTAGTATGTAAATCTCTCCTGGGTGTAACCACGCCTGCCTGGGACACATTTCCCTAAGCATTGTCACCTTTGACTTCCTTCCCTGTGCAGTGAACACGCGGATCCAGCCGTCGCTCAGGTCCTCTGAGCTCCGGTTTGTGCTCTCTCTCCCCCTTTTCTGGAGAATGACCTTCCAAAGCCAACTGACACCAACCAGGGTTATGAACTCGATGCCTGGCCTTAACCCCATGAGTGCAAAGGAATACCAACGTGCCAAACCATGGGGTTCAACAGTGGTGAGGGTGTGTTTAAGGGGTTCTAACTAGTTCCTTGGGATCCAAAGTGTGCATTTGAAGGCTTTCCTTTCTGACCCAAGGTTCTCGGGCTCCTGAACCATGAAGAATTGTTCACCTGCCTGAGTCTGCTCCAGCTGCGGCCAGTGGTGGAAAGCCTTTGCCTGGCACTGAGTCAGTCTGCTGGAGGCTGTCTGGATAGCCGTGAGGTGGGAAAGAGGCACTAGGAGGTGCTCTGTAGGGTTTATCTTTTCCCACACAGGCTTTGGGTTGTCATGCCCCATGTGCTGCCTGTTCTTGATTCTCTCCAGGCAGTTGTCCTTTTGCACCTTGTATGCTCTAGGCATGCATAAGTGTACCCACACACCCACACACCCACACCCACACATCCACACCCACATACCCACACCCACACACCCACACACCCCACACCCACACCCACACCCATACCCACACCCACACACCCACAGACCCATACCCCCACACCCATACACATACACACACACACACATACACACACACACACTCACACACACACGCATACACACACACAAAGCAAAAAGATAGGACATTTTCAGTTTAAAAATGGTTTGTTACAGTGTACACTTTTCCTGAGGCAGATATCTGAGTTTAAGGGAAATCTGTTTACGTAGCAATTTCTAAGCCAGTCAGACTTCACAGTGAGAGACCGTCTCAGAAAGGGGAAAAATGATTTTATGCGTATGTGATCCGTGAGTGTATGCACACATGGATGCACAGTTTGCCCATGGAGGCCAGAAGAGGGTGTTGGATCCCTTGGAGTGGGAGCTACAGTGGTTTTTGAGCTGCCCTATGTGGGCTTTCATAGTCAAACTACACAACAAGCACTCTTAACCACTGGGCCGTATCTCCATCATTGGAAAATTTTAATAACACTCTGTTATTTTCCAAAGACTAGGGATCTGAGGACACAAAGTGCCTTAGGATAGATGCTGTCTTCACAGCATCTACAGTGTGGGAGATGGGGCTGAGTGGTAGGGGAGAAAGCCACAGAAACAGAAGTAGGCCTCTGCCCAAGTTTATTAAGTAAATGTTTATGGAACGATATTTCAGAAATGCACTGATGGTTTGAGAGACCTGCGTCTGTCAGGGATGAAGGGAGAAGGCACTGGATACCTAAGCTTAGGACCAGGCACTAGCGCGGTTTATTTGTGAAGGGTACAGGCAGTAGGGACACAAGACGTATGCTGATACTAAAACATGGTTCCACTCTAGGTTTTAGACCCGGTGGCTGGGTAGAGACCCTGCAGTGAATGCTTTAATCATGTGACCTTACTTTCTTCATACATGGATTAGAGACTTAAATGCTTGCCACCATTTTACTCCTTGGCTGAACCTAGTCGTGTTTGAAAACATAAGTCACATCACATTTTCTCTTTGCCAAAACCCCTGGCCTGGGTAGCTTCCTATATTACTTAAAGGGAAACCACAAAAGGTTGCAAAGCCTTTGTGACATGCCTGTCCCATGAGCCACCAGGCTCCATTGCTCTCCTCGTTGGCTTTGGCTTCCTCCCTCTTCTCTGTGATACCACAAGAAGGCTCTTCTTCAGCGTAGGCATCTTTGTCATTCCTTCTGGTTGAGTTGCTGTTTTCTAAAGCATTAGTCTTTCTTGGTTGCTGTGAAAAATTACCATAGGTTTAGTGTCTTCTACCTAGCATGCATTTAAGGAACTGGGGAGTCTAAGATCAAAGTGGTGCTCCAATCTACTAAGTCATAAGCATGGAGGAATTTGGGAGAGAAGTCTCGGAGGCCCCTTTAATCAGGTTATCTACCCATTCATGAGATTCCACCATCTTCATTCTGAGATGAAATCATCCATGGCACCCCCTCTTCTGAATCATCTCATTGGATGCTGAGGTGCTGGCTATTAATATGTGAAATATGTGTCCACATATGGAATGGCCACAGCGCTTAGATACAGGTAGGTACCCTTGGCTTATTAGGCCATCTGCTCAAAGGCTAGGTACCGGCGAGGCTTCCCAAGACTTAACCTGCTCATCACTCGGCTCTCCCTTCCCACAGTCCACCCCTGAAGACCATCCGGCCCCATGATGAGGACTCTCTGCTCTGCTGCACCACTAGCTTCCTGTCTGTTTTTATCATGATTCCCATGACCCCACTGTGGTTGAGCCCGTGTAGGACCCAAATTCTGTCTTTGGTGTATTTCTGATGCTTGTCTCATAAAAGGCATGCATCAAAAACTGCTTAGTGTGCTTCCTGGGACACGGTAAGCCTTCAGGAGATTTTGGTTTTAAAATCTCTCTCCTCTTCTTCCTCCTTATCAGAAATCAAGGACTCTGTGGACTCATGTGAGCAAGCCACAGAGCTGGCAAGACTGCAACATCCTTTCTTATTAGGGGTCTACATGGGAAGAGACAAGTATCTGGGAAGGGAGGAGGGAGACCATCGGCGGAGCTCAGGTCAGAGACACTAAGAACTTGAAATAAAGCAATGTGACTCAAAGAGTCAGAAGGGGGGGGGCAGGATGTTGGCAGGAATTGGGTATAGGAGAGAGGCCAAAAAAAGCTCAAATTTTAAGTTCTCTTATTCGAAATTATTTTTAATTGATACCTTCTGATTAATTGGTGATCCTGGTATCTGGAAATACCCTTGGGGAATATATTTGGAATAAGTTCAGAAGATAAGGATCCCATTTTAGACAAGCAGAAATGTCTGTGGGATATTTAGATTCAAGTGAATGTTAAGAAGTTGGGAATAAAATGTTCATCTCTTTGGGAAAAGGGTGAGCGGCAATGCAGCCTCCCTATGCCCATGCAGATGAACAGGGAGTGTGCAAGAAAAAGCACTGTGCTTATGCATGGGAAGACTGCAGAAAAGGAAGGGAGAAAAAAAACCAGCAGAAATACTGGGGGGATGAAACTCAATGGAGAATGTTGGGGAAAGGAGGCGATGCACCAGACTAGACAGAAGGACCCCAAGAGAGCAAACAGGATGGAGGGGAAGCCAGGCTGTGGGACGTGGCAGTCAGGCAGGAGAGATGATCCAGACTTGAGAAGATAATGGGCATGTGCAGGAGAGCAGCTCAAGTGAGCCATGTTCTCAGGCATTGAGATGGGCAGGGAGACAGAAAGACCAGCAGAGAAAACTGAGGTGAAACTAAGAGAAAACTATTGATGAGAAACCTGAGTAGGGCGGGGGGGGGGATTTAGGGGGCATTTGGTCAGAATGAAGGGATGAAGGGCTGGAAACTGAGAGAACAGGCTGGTGGGCTGACACGGCCATAGGCAGATGACAACTGATAGGTGTTCTAGAGCAGGGAGGACAGAGCACGCTAGAAAGGACTCCCTTGGGCAGAGGGAACAGGCTGCTTCCTGACAAACAAGTGGACAGGCAATTGGGTAGGTTCCAGGATGGGTGAGAAGAAGGAACTAGTTCATGGACATTTGTTGTTCAAACATGGGGTCAGAAAAGACATGAATGCATAAATATAGTCATCTTAAAGCCAGACTCGGGCAGAGGATGTGTCCATCTGTGGAAGGTGGTGTGCCCGTGTGCTCAGTTTTGAAACAGGGTCTCGAGCATTAGGGGCGACCATGAACTCACTGGGTGGCAAAGAGAGCTCTGAGTTTCTGTCATACATGCTCCCTTTACCTCCCACTTCCGGGGGGGGGGGGGCGTCTAGGAATGAGCCACGAAGACCAAGTTTTGCATTGCTGGAAGTTAAACCCAGGGCTTTGTGCACAGTGGGCAAGCATTGTACCCACTGAGCTTTATCTGCAGTCAGTGGGAAGTCTGTTTTAGATCACGTATTGAGGAACACCCATGAAGAATCCACAGTAGATGAGGGCATCGAGCACTTAGTGTCTAGCTCAAGGCTACGGGCCTAGTTTGTAACTATGGTTACACTGAAGCCAGTTTTCTTTACCCTTCATCCATACCTTTGTGTACTCTGCCAGGTTGTACTTTGTGGAGTGCCAATGCCATGAAAGCCAATACTGTGTCACTTTACTATGCACCCCTACCCCTCACACACATACCCACCCTCATGTCAGCAGCCTGGAGCATAGCCTTTCCGACAGTCTACTCCTCCCCTGCCTTGCCTGACCTGCATGGCCACCATCACAGTGCTCAGTCTGACTTAAATTGGCCCTCACTTGGGCTTTTTCTCCAGGATGAGCCATGCTGCGGACTGCCTATCTGCTCATCTTCATGAAGTGAGTCAGCACAAGACAGACAGCATCCTAAGGACTGGGGGCATTAGCGCTGCAGAGCTGAAATCGCTGCCATGTCCGGGAGGCAGTGTTGGACTCGGCAGTCCCTGGAGTGTAGCACTTAGGGTTGTCAAGTGGCCATCCGCGATGGCCCTTTTCCACTTAGCATAAGGTTTAAAAGGACCCGCAGAAATGCTTAATTCACCAAAAGGATGTGATGGAAATACACTCAACAAATGTAGCCTCATTGGGTCTTAGGCTCTGCGAATTTTTATGTGATATAATTATCCATAATTGAGAGCTGTAAACATTTTAGTTATGTACAGATAGGATTTTATTTATCCCATCTGTACTTTAGTGTGGGTTTTTGTTGTTCTTGAGTCACTATTTTGAGAATGTTAATATCTGCATAAGGGTAGCTCATGAGTTACAATGAAATGTGTTGCTGGCTGCTCACTTTGGATTGCCATGTTAGCGTGCGGTGTAGAACATCACACGCCGCAGATGATGTCTTTTCATTGGTTTCCTCCCACTGAAACCGAGGTTAGAATATCTGAGCCATTCTTGCCCTTTAAATGATGCTTGAAACACAGTGCCCTGGATGTCTCTTCTCTCTCTCTCATTTGATTTTTAAGATACAAGGAAAAAATGAGACATCGCTTGAGCTTTTCCCTGTTATAAAACCTGAGCCACTGTGGATGCACAGGGAGCTTGGGAGGCCGCCTCCCGAGCATCTCACCCTCTCCTCTGTCATCCCCAGGCAATGTGCTGCATTTGTGTGTGCAGATTTATAGTTTATCTTTATCTCTGGCTTCATCTGTAGGTAGCTATTATAGCCGCCTCGCCTGGATATTGTTTGGGCCTGATAGATCTGTCCGTAGTTCATCAAAGGGGAGCCGAGTGCCTAAAAGCCATCGGGTCCAGCCGAGGATGAAATACGAGCCATCAGCCTCGGTAATGGCTGTAAAATTTCATAATTACACGGCCTTTATTACGTTGCATAATGATCCTGAAGCAGTATGGAACAATTAATTAAGATTTTCAACCGTGGCTCTTTCAGAAATTAAAAGGTGCCGGGAGCTGAGAAATGGGGATCTGTCTTGGCCTGGAAGCATTAGAGATGCTAAGGGAAGGCGTCGCTGCGTACCTCTTTTTCCTTGAGAGGAAACACCTCCTCTCGGTTGCACAGCGCACGTTAGTATCCCTTGCCTATTTCCCAGCCTTTATCTCAACTTCAGAACCGATAAATTTTTTTTTAAAGGAATGGGATTAAAAAGAGTACCCAAGATCTATAAAAACTCCCCAACTTCCCTTTTCTCTCATTTGAAAAATTCTATTCTGCCTGCTGCTGTGGCCATTCATCATGTTTATGGTGGCTCCTCTCCACACATTAAACAAACGCAGGCTCTGAGGTAGGGGGGTCACTTAACTGCCTACGACAGTGCACTGACCAAGGAGTTTTTCTTATACACTCTCTCATATCTTGAGGCATTAACATTTTTTCAAGATCTCTACACTTTTGACAGTCATTTCCAAAGGAAGGCTTTCATTTCACTTTATTATTTTGTGAACGCAGCACGTCACTTCGAATGTATACCTTTTATTTTTTTTCCATAATCATATCTTCAAACTCTATAAAGAGTAATTAAACTTGGGAAGAGCCCATAAGAGCTACTAAGACCTAACTATATTTTTTTTCCTTAAAAAGTAAAATGAATAGAAGCTAGAGAAAAGTATAGGTGTACCCATGTGTGTGCATGCTTAGACATATGTGAATAATGACCCACTCTTAGCTTTCCTTTTGAAGTCAAGGAAATTATGATTCGAGCTGGCTGTGTGCAATAAAATTCCAATGATAAGATTGTGAAGGCAACGCCAATAATTTTTAAGGCCTGGAGTCTAAGCCTTGTCCTAGGCTCTCACAGGCATAGGCAATTCCTTAAGAAGATGTCTTCTCGGTGGTTTGTAATACAAATGAGCATAAGAAACAAGCCATCCCAACCCCGTGATTTGCAGAGAACTCCCGCGGATTTGTTCCCATCAAGTATTATTGTTTGTAAATTGACAATCATCACATAACGTTTTACGGATCTAAATATTTCACGGGAGACTAAAACTTCCCTTGGGCCTCCCAAATAATAAACTTTCGGCAGAGAAATAGGAAAGGCTGATGTACTTCGAGGAGGAGCCTGCTGCTCCAAGAGAATTCTCTCGTTGAAGCATTTAGTCCCTTAATGCGAATTTTCTGATCCGCTGTCATTCTCGCTCACACACTGAGTGTCACTGCCTCCAAAACACTTGTCATTCTTTAATGGAAACAAAACAGTCATTGCAGCCCGAGCCATAGTGTCATCTCATAGCGCCTTGCTGCGTCGGCAGTAGTGGAATGACAGAGAGGCCCTCGGTAGGGGCAATTAAAATGTAAATATTGATATTTTATTATTTGAAATTACTTTCCAGTGCGGCATTTAATATCTCTCCATCTGTGCGGCTCTGTTTAGCGGTCACTTTACTGCAGCTCTGGGAGTCTGAGCAGCGGCTTGATCCCCGTTATGTCAAAATGCTTGTTGCTGCTTAATTTTGATATCTAATTAAGTGGAAAAGTACAGTCCACACTGTAATCCATGGCATCTTAACCAGCTGCTTGGGTATATTTAGAATTAATCTCCACTATGGAATCATCCTAATGTATGCAATTAAGAGTCTGCCGATGGCTAATTAGGTGTATTAGAATCAGGCCCTGCTTTTTTTTTTTTTTTCTTCCCTCCCTCTCTCGATTTCCCCCTCTTTCCTTTTGGACCATTGCCGATGCAAGAGTGTCTGCCTCCAGAGGTGTTCTTAATGCCACTCAAATCAAGTTAGGAGATGGCGCAAGTTCCTAATAGATTCGTCTGTTGTATAGTAAGCCCTGGAGTTGCCTCTATATTTTCCTTGAGTCAACCTTGTCTGGGAGTTCCTAGGAATTCCTAGAGATGATGGACAGGGTCTCGGGGCCTTGAAGGGACTGCAGAGGCCAGAGGCGATCTGCATGGATAAAACCACTTTCAGCACACCAGAACAGGAGGGTGGGAGAAGGATTTTGGGGGTTCTTGTTCACTTAAGCAGGAAGAGGTTACAGCTGCCTGTGCTGTTGTCTGCATGTTCCAGCTCACTTTTGAATGGGAGCGCGTGTCTGAGAATCAGCGCACAAGGCCCAGGCTAAATATGACTAGACACCATTCTGTGCTCAGGAAAGCTGTCACCTGCTGACACAGAAGGACTCTCAGGAGATGTGGTGTCCCTGGTTTTAGTTTTGCTTCATTTTCATTCAGCCAGTTCTCCAAACTGAAGACAGTCAAAGAGGACGCAGGCAGGACCAGAGAGGAATTGAAGGGGTTGTTCCTATTGTCGGCGAGAAAATAGCTGGCCATCCCTCCTGGAACTTACGCCAAGCCGTAATGACTTAGCTGTGCCCCAGCCAGCCAGCACTGGCCACGGACTTGGGAGTAAATATTCGTGAACAGACCTCCCTCAGCCACAGTAGAACCTGTGCCACAGCCTGACTCCAAAGTGAACTCTCAGAGGCAGAAATATAGGAAAGCCGTTTTCCTTCCCCAAGATGTCTAAAGTACAAATCATGGCCAGATCTTTCAGGAGAGATGCACGCAATATCTCCTGTATTGCAGTTGGAGCTCTGTGTCGGCGTGCTGTAATTTCATGCCAGTGACATGTGTCTCACAGACAACTAGCTTCCTCACATATTTGCATGGATGACTGCAGTGGTGCTTTGTCCCTGGTGGCCCATGCTGCAGAAGACCCCATGCTGTCGTTCATTCCCTTCCTGCCTCTCCTCCATTTGCTTCCAGGTCACATGTCAGAGCACTATACAGTGGCTGTTTTAGGACAATTAACAGAACATCTCCAGGGGCTTCTTTCCCTTTGTTTTTCTGCTCTCCTGCCAACGAATCAACATGAGAAAGGGCAGGTGAGGGATGACCATCAAGTTCCCACACTCAGGGCCCTTATCGGATTGGTGTCTCTACAGCATGAGGGGGTAAGGGAATCTGAAAGAAAAAAAAAAAAAAAAAAAGAAGAAGAAGCTATTTTGTTTAAAAAGAAGTGAGGAGTCGCTTTGGGAGTTTAAGAGATACCAAACAGAATCGATTCTTGCTTTTGTCAGTGATTTGTCAGTGATTGTCCAATACCATCTTTAAAAGGAATTTTGACTGGGAGCAGGGTACCAATTTTCAATTATGGGGTTGAACTTACATGAAAGAAATGCTTTAGGCTCCCCCAATTCCTACACCATTCCATAGCATCTGCGAGGACGTGTGGCTCTCAGCCATGGGAGAACTATGACAAAAGGCATATTTTTAACAAGAAGCCACAGTGTTTGGTGAGCCCCACCCACTCCATTGGTCCTCAGAATGATGACCTCTCACCTTCTTCTTACTAATCTAGAAGCAGTTGGAGGCAGGAGGTGATTGTAAACCTCTCTTCTTCCTCTCATTTCCTAGTTTGCAACATTCAAGTAAATAAACCTGTGAACCTGTCTCCCTAATCCTATGTAGCTTATCCCCAACTTATCCAGTGTGTGAAACAGGCTTTTAGATTCCTATAGTGTGAGGACATCATGTTGGGGACACATAACAGAATGAAGCAACCAGGGCTAAGGTGAAGATTTATACTTAATATAGTCTGATTACAGTCTTTTTCTAAGTACATCTGGTTTTTAAATAAATTCTTACTAAACCTGACATATGGGGAAAAGAAAAGCATATATATACATATATATGCACAATATAAATATACTATATGCAAACTGTTTTCATAATGCTAAATATATATAGTATACATATGTGTGTCTATATTATATACATATATGTATATAGCATACTTTGGAGTCAGAAACAGTGGGGATGAAAGCCTTGGAAATAATAAATAAAAGGTTTTCAAAACTACCAATAATTTTCTGTTGTTGCTCTTAAAACAATTAATTTCAAATTAAGGTTGACTAGCTCTTTAATGATTTTGAAGACCTTTAGAGGCATATCTAACACTCACCAGTTGACAGTGGCATATTATATTAATAATGTATTACATAGTTGACTAAAACTTAAATGACTGCAAAAGCTATTTTTGACTCTACAGTTTACTTCAGCAAACATCTTATACATCATCTTATATTTCTTAAATCCAAGCTTATCACTAATTACCTATAACAATTAATGGCAAAACAATCAATGTTTATGAAAAACTAATGTGAACCTGTCACTGACATGGTAAGTTTGAGGTGTCCTTGCCAGATTTCTTATAGCTTTTGACTGACCCATTTTATCTTCTGATATTCCTGTAGGGCGTGTCTCAGGTGATGTTTGTTCTTATAACAGGCAGAAGTTGTTCTTCAAAGCTATTTCCCTCCTTCCTCCTTCTTCATTCCTTCACTACTTTGTTCCTTCCTTCCTTCTTTTTTGGGTGTGTGGGTGATGTGTGCATATGTGTGCATGTGTGTGTGGGTACACATGTGCTGAGGCCGGAGGATGTCTGGCATCCCACTCTATGACTTTATTCCTTTCAGATCAGTTTCCTATCTGAGCCTGCAGCTTGCCCTTCCAGCTAGCTGACCAGTGAGCCTCGGAGAGCCTCCTACCTCAGAGCTTAACCAGTGCTAGGACTACAGCACACATGCTTGCCCAGCTTTTATGTCATGCTGAGGATTCAAACCCAGGTCTTCATGCTTGCACGGCAAGCATGCTTACCCACAAGGCCACCTCTTTGGCCTCTCAAAATTATTTTCTAAGGAAGGATGGGCACACTATTTTGATAACATGAAACATGTCTACATGGCCTTTAAATTATGGTACCACCTTGTTCAGACGTAGTGGACAGCACAAAGCAGAAGCAACATCTTTGCTGTTTGCAGATGTCTAATTAACAGCTTTCCAATGGGCTGCCTGCTTCCCAAGAGCTCCTCGATGGTTCCTGTACTGTGACAAATACTTGTGACTGGGTGAGTGCTCTCACACAGGAGCCCACATGTCAGGTGTGCATCTCAATGATGTTGTCTCTGCGTTGTTTTCAGAAAGATGAAAATGATGACCACCGAAAGCTAGTGTCCAAGGTTTCAATGAATGCTGTCCTTCCTCTTCCTCCTCCTCTCTTTGGCTTGCTTCTTCTTCCTCCTCATTCTTCCTCCTCTTCCTCCTCTTTCTTTCTTCTCTCCGTTCTCTTCCTCCTCTTCCTCCTCCTTCTTGTTTAATGCAGTAGATATAATTCATCATCATCATCATCATCAATTTTACCTTGGGGAGCTTTCCAAATGAGTAGATTTGGTTTCACCTAAAAATCTTTTAATCTACAAAAGCAACAGACATGTATTCCCTCTCCCCCTTCAAGATGAGAGAAGCATTGGGTACATTGGCTCATCTTTTGTTAGAGGAGCTCAAGTTTTCAGATGTTTAAAATCTCAGCTATAGGCTATAAATATGTGTGTTTAAATGTATATATTTAAAAATATATACATACATATATGTATATATATTTAAAGATTCACAGTACTGGAGCAAAGAAGCCAATTCCAGACATCTGTAAGAAATATTTAAAAATTATGATTTTTATGGATTCTGTTTTGATGTATTTATAGAAACACAAGAGAAGCATTAGATAACAGTATTAGAATATTACCTTTAATTCATAATTAGGGAAGATTGGGTAAATGTTAAGACAGGTGGGTAAGGCTTCCCCAGAAATTACCTGGCCCCTATATAATCTGATAGGCAGGGTCAGCAAAGAGCTCTCCTCGTGATCAGTGCTGTGGTAATCACTCGCCGAGTTCATGTAAAGGCTGTGGGCTACTGCATTGGAAGGGGGAGTGTTCATGTGTACGCTGGGGTGTGGCATCTGGTTTCTAATTTCCAGTGCCCCATCATCCATGGGGAAAGTCCATCACTGCACTATGAAGGAATCACCCGTTTACTCATTCACCACGTTTTGAGCGAGCAGCTGTGATGTCACAGGCACAACTGAGGGTTCTAAACCTAGGTGACTCAAAGCAAAGGGTCCCCCATCCACATGAAAACCCCAAAATCTCATACAAGGAGTCAGGCAGGTCCAGGACCTCCCCACGGCCACTCCCTGCCACCTGCCACTTACACTCAGGGGTATTTCTGACTTATGTCTCTACCTTCCTTTAGTTTATGTTACACTAGTGTCCCTAGGACTATACACTAATTATGATAACATCAGCAAGAATGGAAGCCACTGAGCACGTTTGAGGATGGCTTCACCAAGTTAGTAGGGCCAAGAGGGCAGCAGGCAGTAGAGGCATGGTGCTCCTGTTTACCTGGGTGGTGGAGCTGTTGCTTTGAATATAAGAGGTTGGAAGGCTAGCGGGTTTTGTTTTTGTTTTTGTTTTTTGTTTTGTTTTTGTTTTTGTTTTTTTTTTACCATGCTATGGTGTACAGAGAGGGGTTACCAGTGGAAGACCTAGGCATCTTTAGGAAGTAAGATGAGAAGAAGGAAAATGGTTCAAATAGTGAAGGAAATTCAGTGTTATGCTAGAAAATTTTAATTTTTATCCTGCCAGAATTCTGCAAGCTAAGGGAAAAAATTTTTTAAAGGTCATTATTATTTATATTTTATTATCTTTTTGTAGGCACACAAGATAATGGCTTTCTTTATGACCTTTCCATATATCACTCTTCTTTATTCACACTCACCTCCCGGACACTATCCCTTCTACCCTTTGTCCACTCCCACTGAACTCCTTTACCCCCCAACCCTCCTGCAAAGCATTTTCCTCAGAGGAAAGTGTATTGATAATTTGTATTTAAAAGCCGCTTAAATATCTGGAGGTAGATAAGAGAGATGGTGTTCAAAGAGAGAGTGGAAGCCTGCACCAAAACTACGGAGGGGATGGGAAGACGGAAGAGTGTGTGCAGCAAAGCCCCAGGCTTCCCTCGGCATCCTTGTATGCTTTGACCCATATTTACATTAGTTAAGCTCTTCTCTGCACTGTGCTCTGGTCTACTTTCACTTACCTGTACAGTTTGGGGAGAAAAGGGCATCATGCTGCTCGTTTTCTCTTCTCTAAAGTGCTAAGCACACCACAGAGTCTATGTAGATGCCCCAAGTGTCTATGTATGAATCTCCTTCCTGTAAAACCTTCAGAGACCTGGTGGTACAAAGTTTGCCATATCAGGCTTTCAGGGAGCATCTTTTCCATCTGTGCAGATGAGAGCCACAAGGAGTATAGCATGCCCTGAGTTTCATCAGTGCTGAGGTGGTAGATGCATCAAGGGATCTTATGCCTGGGTTTGGTCCCTAGGATCCATGTTAAAAAAAAAAAGTCTGATGCAATTGTGTGACCGAGTCATCTATCACTAGGAAGGCCGAGGGGGAAGTTTATCTGGGGCTCAGGGGTTAGTTAGCCAGTTAGTTGATGAGATCCAGGGTCATTGAGATGCTATATCTCAAAGAGTAAGAGTGAGAGCAACTGAGGACACTACAAAGACCTCCAGCCTCCACACATATCTACCCCCATACACACACATGCACATATGCACACACGCATGCATGCACACACTCACAGGTGCACAGCCAAGACCTGTATCTGTGCATTTTTGTGGCTCATAGAACAAGTGATAATGTCTGTCCATAGGTGCAAAAAGCAACTGGCTTAACAGCACAGTGAGTTGTCTCTACTAAACGTCCTGCATCCAAGCATCTAGTGTCAGCTAAACCCGAACTTGAGTGAATCTTGCCCGTGTTACATCCCCACTATAGCTGAGTAATGATTGTAGCACAATACGCTATTTGTTGGGGAGTGGCGGTGTCACACTTATTTATTTATTTTTATTTATTGTGGAATAGAGAAACTACAGTTCAAAACCCATGAATAGACAAATCAATCTGTTGATTAATGGATACTACTCTAGGGATTTAAAGGTTGGCATTCTGTTTCCAGCTAAGCAGCTGACAGGGAGATGCCTAGCAGGGGTTAAAAACCAAATGCCCGGGCTGCAGCCTATTTCTGTCAACACTCTATTCAGGAAATAAACATTTATGCTTTCTGAAATGAAAGTGTATTTTTGAAGACTAGCCGTCAGATATTTTTTGCCCTTCACACTTTCAAATGCTTAGCCTTTTTTTGTACGTTGACTGTAAAGTGCATGAGTTTGCCAGGCTGAAAAAAAAAATGTTACTGACGAGTGCCCATGGCACCACTGTCAATTCCTGAAGGCTCCAACAGAAACAGGCAAGGAGCTTGGCACAAAGCATGCCTTCTTCAAGTCTACTACCTCAGGGGCACCCGCTTTTTGAGGAGCTCTTCAATCCTTCCAAGTGATGTTATGCTCCACTGTCATCTGGTGTATTTGGAGCACACTGTAGCGCAGATAAACACACAGTTTAGCTGCGGGTCAGAGTAGAGAGCCCTTCTGCCGAGCAAAATGCCTGAGACACAGCAAATGGCACTGACTCCAGGACAGATGAAGAGAGATCAGACTTGTCAGTGGCATCATTAGAAGGAGCTTCAGAGGGGAAAGAGAAAGATATTCTGGGCGTATTTTAAAAAGCCGTAACAGGGCTGAAGAAGGAACCATAACCGGCCTCCAGCCAGAGATTAAGATCCGGGGATGGAGAGCTCATGAACTTCGAGGGACACAGTGGTAAACCCCATCTCATTTCACTGGAGAAAAAGGTATCTTGCCAAAGATAGCTACATGTTATAGATGACAAGGACTCGACTTTGTAGTCTGGTGGCTATAAAACACCATTAAATGTCCTGGTAAGAGCACAAACAAGTAATTATCATTTGGACCCAAGTATCTGTGAGCCAGTAACACAATCATGCTTTCGAAAGAATCCCTAGAGTCAGCTTGATTATCGAAGCATTTTCGTTTATGCTCATCATTTTGGTGTCTGTGCTTTGCTCTCGTCTCCTGATAAAGATATTATTTCATCCATGTGTCTTCACGGAAGGGAAATACGGCAGCTCTCCTAAAAAGAGGGTGAGAAGGAAGCCAAGCACGGAAGGTGGTGCATATCAGTAATCCTAGCACCCAGGAATCAGAGGCAGGAGGATCACAAGTGACAGGGCAGCCTGTGCCATATGACAAGTTCAAGGTCAGCCTGGGCCACGTGTAATAAGCAAGCAAGCAAGCAAGCAAATACATCATATATACATACATACATACATACATACATACATACATACATACATACATACATGCTTTATGGAATGGAAATAAACTCTTTATTGTATATCAGACCCCTTAGATGGGGGTGGGGTGGGGTAGGGCAGGGGAGGTGACTGTTTTGTAGGCAGCCTGAGGGCTACCTCAGAGTTTGGGCAGCGGGGGAGGTCTTTGTGTGTCAGTTTCTGGACTATAGAGGTGAACTTTTAAAAAGGGCCAAAATGGTGAGACACTGATTTTTTAAGCCAAAATGAGATCGAAGCACAGACTGCTGTATTCTATAAAGCAAGTCTTTTTTCTTTTCTTTTCTTTTCTTTTCTTTTCTTTTCTTTTCTTTTCTTTTAATCGGTGCTTTGTAAAAATCACACTTCTTTAACAAAGTAGAAAAAATACTTCAGGACACCAAGCAAGCAAAGTTATTACACCCTGTGCTAAAAAAAAAAAAAAAAAAAGTGCCTTTTCTTTCTCTTTATTTAATAGTAAAATAAAAGGGAAAGATTTAGGTTTGCAAAACAGATGACACACAGGCACATATACAGAGCCATCAATATAGGGGAAACAAATTGCAGAATCAACCTTTAAAAATGAAATTTTATTGCTTTTGCTTAATTAAACCCCAAAGAAATGTGGCAGACATTGTTGTTGTTGAAAAAAATGTTAATTTGTAAATCACAGGGACAAAGGGGCTCCATGCAACTTTAAAGTTTCCGCACACGTAAATGTCGATAGCGCGCCTTCTCCATCATCAGCCCTAAATTCACATTGATGCCTCTTTTCTTCTCAGTATTGATCCTTCCATGAGAACGTAGATTTGTATCTGTTAATTAATGCGTCCTGAAACAGCGTTTGTATTAATCAGGCAGATAAGAAAAATTGGATGGCTGCACCCCTGTGACAGCCGTAAAAGTGCTGGCCCTGATAAAATCATGGATGGACCTCAATAAAAAAGTTCCTCCTTCCACTCAATAAACTAATCATCCCGCTTTTAATTATTCGGCAGGAAGATGTGTGGAGATTGGAGGATGCTGTAAATCTATTTACTAACAGCAGTGTCTGGGAGGGAGGATTGGCCTGTCTCAGGACGATGCTCCAGGCTATGAGGTCCCTCCATCTGCTGTGGCAACAAACTGCTCTTTAGGATCCTGAAGAGGAAGAATTAAACCAGGAAAATTAAAAAAAAAAAAAAAAAGCTTCATTCCTTCAAGCCCAGAAGTTTCCCAGTGATGATTTCTGCTGCTTTTGTTGAGTAAATTGTAAAAGAAACCCCTATTAGTGTTTCTCTTCCAGTGGGTCAGTGTCGGTGGGAGCAGGGTGTGGAAAAAACAGTGGTGTTTCCCTCTTGTAGAACTTAATTTTATTCGATAATTAATTTCCTTCATCAATTTCTTTAAAATAATGTCAGGTTGTATTTATTAATGTAATATCAAAATTAAAGCCTTCTGCAATTAGACTCAAAGAAACCCCATCAAGTGCCTCCATAATGAAAGAGATGCTATGACAGTCCCAGGCAAGGGAAGTAAAGGAACTCACTTCATAGTTTTATTAAGCATTTATAGGCAATGCTTTACTGTTGTATGGAAAAAAACTGTTTCGATGTGACTGAAAATGAGACCAACTGACGGGAGGCAGGAGCTTTTGAAGGGGGTGCACGTGGATATTTATGATTGGGTCATAATGTCATAATGTTGCATTAGTTACAAAGATCTCCTTTCTATGGGATTGCTGCTAGAAAGGCTGTAAATCAGTGACCACGGGCTGGGCGCCATACTTGGAATTCTCTGCATATCATCAGAAAGAAAATTTATACATTCCAGATCTCTTGAAAACAGTCACCACATCATCATCTATCATCACTGACATGTCCTATTCCAGTATGGAGCTCAGTTCTCTGAGATGCAAATATATATATATACACACACATACACACACACACATCTACTTGGATCTAGTGAAGTAGATCTAATTGTCCTATTTCATCATTCCCTATTGTACAGGATTTTACTTTTGTTTCTCAGTCTTTATTTCTTATTACTCAAGCATAGAAGACAGTTTGCATAGCCCCAATGGATATTTTAGTAAAGGACAGAGGCAGGTATTTCAGGTAAAAAGGAGATGCAGTGGTTGCACATTGTGAGTTGTCACTTAGAGCACTTTCTACATTTCCCAAGTGCAAAAGCAAGTCCACTGTCCTGCCTAGGAGGAGCGACCCAGGCCGTGCTTGAACATCGCCAATAACGGTTGGGCTCTGGCTCTCTGCCTGTTCTTCCCACCAAACAACTATTTCTATCTTTAGGTTTCTAAGCAAATAGACTTTAATGATAAGAATGGATTGTGGCTTTTCTCTTCCGCAAGAAGGCCGCTAAGCTAAGATTTCCTCTTTCTGTATCTGCTGGTGAGCGTTTAAAAGAGAAATCCGTGTTGATATCAGCAGGGTCAATGTCTAGCTCAGAGGACTCATTTGGTTTTAATTCATCACATGACTGTTATGGAGACACATTTCCAAGGTGATGACGCTCATGTGGCTTAAATTCTTTTCTTCTGGGAAGTGGGGGGGGGGATTACTTTTGCCTTCATCCACCCCATCAATATTAGTTTTTGAAAACTAAGTAGTTGAAAGCAGCTGAAAAAGTCTCACCCCCTTTAATGTGGGAAACAGCACAGAGAGACGGTGTGGTGTTTTCTCTATGAATGAAGGTAAGAAAACCCGTACCTCTCTCGTGTGTCCCAGCGCGACTTGTAACTCTACCATAGCCCCTACCACTGCAGGTGGCTTGTGATGTCGAATTTAGGTTCACAAAATGATACTGGGGTTGCAGATAAACTTCTAATGAAAGCGCAACCTGGTTCTGAGCTCCGAGGAGGCAGAGGCCAGCCACCTTGGGAAGCCCGGTTGCACTGTGAAATTGCGGCTCTAGAGTAACTCATTTACCCTCCTTCCCGTGCAGGCTTCTCCACACTGTCCCTGGCGGATCAGATGAGCCTTCTGCAGAGCGCATGGATGGAAATCTTGATCCTTGGTGTTGTGTACAGATCACTTTCGTTTGAGGACGAACTTGTCTACGCAGACGACTATATAATGGATGAAGACCAGTCCAAATTAGCAGGCCTTCTTGACCTAAATAATGCTATCCTGCAGCTGGTGAAGAAATACAAGAGCATGAAGCTGGAGAAAGAAGAATTCGTCACCCTCAAAGCGATAGCTCTTGCTAATTCAGGTTGGCATATTGATGTGGTCATTGTTGCATTGTTAACGATGTCAGTTTTGCCCCTTTTCCCTCTCTTCTTGCGGATTTGTGAGACCTAGTTTGTAAATTCCCCGTGAGTCAGCAAAGTTATAATCAGTGCAGCTTTCTAGTGAAAAGTTAGAAAGAAAAATAAACTTAAAGGGAGCAGTTCTTATTTACTTGCTCTCAGATGCTCTGACACTTTTACCACCCTGTGCTTTTACTAATTTGGACCACAGCAAAGCAGAAGGTCCTGGGGGACTCACACAAATGGGCACCGTTGGGACGAAATTATCTCTATTGTTGTTTCTATGCAAGTCAACCTTAGTGAGTTATGGGGAAACACTCCCACCCTTCCTCTGAAAAAGGCCAATTTTGCAGGTGAGAAAAGTACACACCATGTTGCCTTTTGATTTTTGTTATTAAAAAAAAAATGTGCTATGCCTTATAGTCTGGAATTCTCTAGACATCAAATTCTGTTGAAGAAGCTGCCTTCAATGGGGGTTAAGAAATATAGGAATAGATACAAATACATATACCTTGCATTTGAATAGGAGTATGCTAAAATTGCTGCAAACTCTGGTAAGTGAAAATCACTGGTAGTTTATAACTTTCCCTTTGTGCCTTCCCTAATGCTAGATCGCAGTCTTCAGTGTCTTTTAACATTTGCATAAACTTCAGGATAGATCCCTCCTAATGAAGGGCTGATTGTCAGATACCTGCGTGTCAATAATGGCTCTGAAGCCATGTACCATCGACAGTCACATGGTGCTCTTTCCAGCTGCTTTTGTTTTGACCCTATCTTTGAACTTTATCTTGGTTGCCGGCCAGTAGTTTTCCCTTTAATTACAAGAAGGAAACTGTCAATAAAATCTGTTAAATGGGATGCAATGAGTGGCTTGAATGGGCGGACGGCTATTTGTTCAAATTCTGCAGTATTCAAGGTATTGACAGTTTGTTTTCTGGGGCCATATGTGACGATCAATCTCAGGCTGGGCTCAGCCGCGCTGAAAAATGAAAAACCAGATTGCTTTTGCTTACTTGTGGATGACGACTTTGTGATTTGGCGCGGTCTGGGCAAGATGAGACCTTCTGCCCAAATTGCCCCCATGAGAGCCGGGATGCGTGACTGTTTTTAGAAATAATTTTTAATTGATTTTGTAATTAACAGTTCATCTACAATATTGATGCATGAATCCTTGGACTGATAGAAGGGAAATTGTTTTCAACAATGAAGTTGTACCTTCCTGTTTGTCTTTATAATGGGCTTTAGCATTTCACAGTTTAATTGTGAATATAATCTGCTCCTTATCACATAATTCATCCCACTTTCCCTCCCTCTCCTGTGAAACTTAAAATATGATTTTTTTATGGGTATGAAAGATCACCTTGTTTTTAGAAACTCACAAGAACCCCTTGCCCTGCTCTGCAGAGGGTGCAAGTAGAATACGAGATAGAAGTTTTTTGAGAATTTGTTATTTTGTTTTAGCTTCCATGTTATAGGATCTCTTCAAATTAGATGAAAAAAATTTACAGTACTTACTGGTTTTACAAAGAACATTTACTTGATAATCATAAAAATGATTCTAATGGAAACCATTTACTCTGTTCGTTTTTTTTTTTTTTTTAACAGAGTAAGCACATTTTATATCTTTTTATGTTTCCAATTGATTTTGGAAATTGTTGGTTAATTGTGAACACTGAGCAATGCTACAACTTTGTCCTCAAAATCACTACAAGTTGGCAACTGGAGATGTCCCAGGCACACTTTATAGCTATCTGTTCTAGTTTAGACTATCTCAGCTTCTTACTAGAACTGTAATCAGTAATATTGTTGAAACACAGACACTCTGATCCCATCTCTTTTGCTGTCAGGCCAGGAAATAATCTGCATTGCTGCAGGCACAGAAATCCTTGTTTAACATGGTCCTTAGTTTCTTGTGTGTAAAGGACTTGGTTAGGACCTTCCCTACTGTGTCGGCTCTAGTTGCTGAGTACCATGGCTTTGCAGAGCATTTCTCTGTGCAGGCAATTCTAACATCGATTTAGCTTCTTGGTACCAAGAAAAATGAGTTGTGTCTAGTTCCAAACCACAGTTAAGTCCTACCAAGACCTTCTTTATAATCACGCCACATTCCTGGGTTGTGTTCAAAACAACATTGTCCCTACCAGCTCCATCAAAAGCTCTAGCCTTTCACTTTGGGATAAACCACCCAGAAAGTCATTTTCTTTCATAATCTAAATATAGGTTACTTACTTTGTTCATTTGTTTTTGCCATAATTTGGAAGACAGCAACAAACATGTAGATTTGGTATTGTTTGGATCCAACTTGAGTTTCTTAAATCCTTATAGACATATCAGTGTGAGCACATCCTGTGAGTACATCTGTGCATGAGCATCCCTGTGAGCATATCCCTGTGAGGGCATCCCTGTGAGAGCATCCCTGTGAGGGCATCCCTGTGAGGGCATCCCTGTGACAGCATCCCTGTGAGGGCATCCTGTGAGAGCATCCCTCTGAGAACATCTTGTGAGGGCATCCTGTGAGTGCACCCTGTGAGAGCATCCCTGTGAGGCAATTCTTGTGGGCACATCTGTGTGAGGGCATCCCTGTGAGGGCATCCCTGTGAGAGCATCCTGTGAGAGTATCCTTTAGTCTGTAAGTCTGTATCCTCTTCATTTAAGAGAACCAGGTTTAGGCTCTTATGTATTTTCTTAACTGTAAAGTAAGGTAAGTGAATTAAACAATCTCCACTGTCACTAAGTGACATAAATATTTGAAAGCAGTTATATAGGTGAGATAATGAGATTGTTTTGGTATAGGGGCATTTGGTATGGAGACTGTGTGCTGAGCCTTGACGGAGGAATATTAGCATCTCAGTGAAGCTAAACAATGAGAGGAGACATCACCAACAAAATCCCCCTTTTAAAATACAGGCACCACTGGGCTCTTAGATAACTCCAAAATTTTGCCTCCATTTCTATGATATTCTACAGAGAGCTTTAGTCACTGGCCAAAAGGTTATACCTATTTCCTTGTTTGTTTATTTGAGAACTTTTCTATAGCCACCTCTTTAAAAAAAACTCCTCTTGGGGCATCTCAAAGTGTATACGTGCAGGAGCTATATCTAGCTGAGATAATCTGACAAAGACTTGAAGTTGCTGTTAAGACAGAAAGCTGGACATGTTGTCCCTGCTCTCAACACATTGTTTCTGTCCCACAGACAAGCATGCTCCATGCTGTAGAGGTCCCACTTGGGCCATTCCAATCTCACCTAAGGAAACCTAAACTGGTAGTGTTAAATTACTTTAGAATTCAATGTCTACTTTTTATTTTGCTGTCTTCTGATAACTATAACACAGGTATCCCTTGGTATTTGTGAGGAATTAATTCTAGACATTTTCCCTCAAGGAAAGTTACAAACCTGCAGAATTTCAGGTTTCTTATGTAAAATGGCATGGTTTAATCTAACCAACACCTGCTTGTTTTATTAACTTATCTCTAGATTATTTATAATAAGTGGTGGCAGGTAAGTTCAGATAAATGTTTGACATATCATGTTGTATAGGGAACAAAGGCAAGGGTAAACTATGCATGTTCAGTGCAGACATAAGTTGTGTCTTCATTTAAAAATATGTTTGTTCTCTCATCTCTCGGGGGTCAGAATTCCACAATCAGTTTCATCAGGTGTAGTGCAAAGAATTGACATAGCTCAACTCCTCTGGCAATCTCACGGAAGAGTCTGTTTCTTTGGCTTCACTCATTGGTCACATTCCATAACATATCTGCATCCATCCATCCACTCACCCATCCATCTATCCATCCACCCATCCATCCATCCATTCATCCATGCATTCACTCATCTATCTATCTACCCATCCACCCATCCATTCATCCATCCATCCATCCAATCTATCTATCCATCTATCTTTCCATTTTCTCTTACATTCTCGAGACAGTGTCCTGCTATGTAGTTAAGGCTAGCCTTCAGCTTTCAATCCCTATCTCTGTGAACCCAGGCATGCCCACCGCACCAGGCTCTTTCTACATCATAAAAGCCCATGCTGTGGAGTCTATCCTTCATGGCATTGCTATCCTCTTCCTTTTATTGGCCTGGATATTCCAAGAAAGTCTCCTATATGAAGATTCTATTGTAATCACATGTGAAGTTGCTTTACCCCTGTGAGATGCCCTCATGGGCTCTAGGATGTAGGACTTGAGCATCTTGGGAGTCAATTTTCAGTCTAGCACAATGAATGTAATAAAACAAGGTAAAAAAAAAAAAAAACAGAGACTGCAAAGGAGCCAGGAACCCCTCGGAATGTCCTATTGCAGCCCAAACCTTCTCCCTTTCCTCCAAAGTAACTGTTTGTAGAAAAGAGGTGCTAAGTAAACACTTTTGTTTCAGATAGATGCACTGGATTCTATGAATGTAACAGGGGTACATACAGGGCTAGCTAACTCTATCCTAAAGAGGAACCCCACGTATTGCATCTTCTCTCCTGGCTTTTATTGCTACCACTTCCCTGTGTTTGCTATTAAGTTGTGCTTAGTGGCTACGGTGAAGTCTTGCTAATTTTCTAAAGAAAAAATTATTGATGGACTTTTGAGTCTAAATGTATAATCCAAGTCTAAATGGTCCCCTTTTATTTACGTTTTCTTTGGTCTGTTGTAGAAACTGGAGCATCTGCCCTGCGGATTTCCCTATAACCCGGATGCTGCAAGCTCTTAATTGTTTCTCTATTCTCTGATGTCTGTGTCCATCACATTCAGGTCCTCACCCTGTGGCACCTGCAGGTGGCTCACGGTTTAGTGAGAGGCAGGCAGTGATGTTAGGCTTAAGTCACTGATGACTCAAATCCACTCATCACTAGAGATTGCAGAATATTAACTATGGCCTCAACTTTTGTTTTTCATTCAGTCATGAGATATGTATGAAGTCCTGGGGTTTTTTCTTATTGATTTTTGGGGTACTAGGAATATAGTTTATAGACAAAAGAAGACAAATACTCGAGTCCTCTTTGTTTTCTAGTTTTCAAAATGTCAAAAAAAAATTTCTTTTAAAAAGTCATTATAAACACAGGTATTTGTGTTTACTAAAGCTTGGAGCTGCTCCAATTTAGTCAGCTGTTGATTTATAGAGGTTTGTTAGGTGACTTAGTGGATTTAGATGATACTTAAGCTATTTGGTGTGACAAGGTATTCTATTCTCATTTGAAACCATGGCCATTGGCAACCTAGGTCATTTAGGAACATTCATATAAATCTAATTGTATGTGTTGGGAGGGGGTCTTAGGGACAACCTTGTCACTGACTTGTGTTGCAATGCCACATGTTTTAGCTCTGTTGCCCAGTTACTTACTGTGCTTTAAATAAGACATAGGATCAGGGCTTTTCACTCTTTGAATTTTGAGAGGCAGCCATCTTGTCAATCAAGAGACCATTTATTGTACAGTTGACCAGCATGCCTGAATGGGAGCTGATTGCTGACCATAGGGCTACCCTAGAATACCGTAGCTAGTGTGCCTAGAAAATTTGAGACATAAATTCTCTTTTAAGAAATAGACTTTTGTTCATGTCTCCTTTTTGTTTTGTTGTTTAGCTAGTTCTGTTTCATTCTTTTAAGGTTCAGGAATAATAGTCTTTTCCATGTAGACTATATTGCATTGCTTGTCTGGCTGCTAAGTATTACTCTAGGGCCTTCTCACATGCTAGGAAAGTACTCCACACTGGCCCACATCCTCTGTCCTTTATGTTGGCAGTTTATAATCACTCAATGAAGCAATCATCTCTGCCTCACAAAGGGGACCACTAGCTACAATGATTCATGTAACATACTAGACTTAACACTGAACATACATATATAGTCCTGATACGCAGTTCTAGCTCAAGTGAGACCTGGATACTGAGTCACCACTGTAGAGAATGAGCTACAAGCAGCAAGTCAGTTCTCAAATTGGACTATTGATCTCCAAGTTGCCATGCCCATGTCCACAATTTTTGAAAAGGTCGATGCTTTACTACAGCTAATGAATAAAAGTAAAGTCTTTGGTGATGACCAGAAGAGTCATTGAATGTTCCAACTATGTGAACAGATGTTTATCTCTGTTCTTGGAGTCAAAGACTAGGATGATGCCCTGCTGTATGGTACCATTCATAGGGTAAGATATCAAATATTATGAAAGCAGAATTGGAGAGGTGACTCAGTGATTAACAGCACTGATTGCCCATCTAGAAAACCCAGCTGTGATACCCAGCACCCACAGTGTAGTTCACAACTGTCAGCCATTCAAGTCTCGGGGGTAAGAGGCCCTCTTCTGGCCTCTGCAGGTACTGCACACACATGGCACACAGACATACAGGAAAACACCAATACACATTAAACACATACGTGCATACATACATAGATAATAAAAACACTCTACATAGCTAATTATTAAGGTGATTACAAAAGGTTGAAGCAGCACATAAGTAGTAGTATATGTGTCTTATTTGAACTCTGGTTATATTTTGAAATTTTAATTCTTTTTAATAACACACACACACACACACACACACACACACACACACACACACACACATATATATATATATTTTTTTTTTTTAATTAACCTACTCAGTAGTCCCCAACCAAGATTTACTGGAAAGTTATGGACCAAGCCCCAATACTTTGATTTAGTGGTTCCAGCCCCAGGGCCAGGTATCCAACTTCCTTACCAGCTGGCCTAGTGTTCTTGCTGTGCAGCTTTACCCTGTCAGTGTGTTCATGAACTCATGATCCCTGATGTCGCCTTTACCCAGTTTCCACCCATTCTCATTCTGATATCTGTTTCCTTGGAAATATATTTGGAGAGAAACTAGTACCACCAACCAAAGACAACCAATTCAATAATCAGTGAATGCCACCTCCACTGAGCCTGGCACCTGCATTGTCAACCAAGCCCAACACACAGAGCAGATTCAAGTTACAGAACCAGCATGTGAACTAGGGCCCCTAATGGAGACAGATATTTCCTTCAGCAGTCTGCCAGCTGAATCACAGTCTAATTAAATAGTTCAGATTTAGTGAGTTTGCATTTAAAGTATTAGCGGATCTGAGGATGAGTAAAGCTAAAACGAGTTAGAATCTCCTCCTCTGTAAATGGGAAGTTAAATTATCATAGTAATTTGATTAAATCATTTTTAAATCTCTCCAGCTAAATCACAGCCTTTAAAGAATAGTTTGAAGTCTTAATTGCTGTTTGTGAGCATATCGCTCTGCTGTTTGTTCTCGCCTCATTTCCTGTGACATCCGCTCGTATATCTCCCTGGGCCAGGCCAGAGGAGCAGCAAAGGAAAAGCTGAGGGGATGGCCTGCAGCGGGGGCTTCTCATGTTTAAAGTCACAACACATAGAAAAGAGAAACACACTCCAGTTTATTAGAGTAGTTATGACCCATACCAAAGGCAGGAACTTGGAGGCAGATTGGGAAAATATGAAACAGACATTTCTAATCATTACTCCCGTCCCTTGAAAAGACACAGACTTCGCACAACAGAGGTGTCATGGCTAGGAACACACTGTAGAGAGTGTTGTTGATGAAGATGGAAGAGCCAGTGCCGTGAGCTCACTCATCAGTTCCACATCATTCGCTGGAGAGATGAATATCGTCATCACTGATATATATTCTGGGAGCCAAATTTGGTGAAAAGAAAACCAAGTTCTGGAGCTAGTGAGATGGTTCAGTTGGTAGAATGCTCCCCGGCACAAGTAACAATGTTTGGATCACAAGAAACCATGCCAAAAGGCCAGATATGGTAGCCGGCGCTTGCAGTCCCAGTACTAGGGAGGCAGAGACAGGAAGACTCAGGGGACTTACCAATCTAGCTGCCTTGGCAAACTGTGAAGTACTGTGAGACCCTATCTCAGAAAGCACAGTACATCATGCTTGAAGAAGGTCACCTAGATGCATGTGCATATATGCACATGTACACTTACACACCCCAACATGCATAGCACACACATACATGCACAAATAGAGCAAACTAAGTTTGAGCCTGAGACAGCACATGGTTAAGGGTTATGTACAGGACTAGTGGCTACAGAACAGCTGCTTCCCCACCTTGTCCCATCCCTCTATGGATGATGACCCCTTGGAGTGCATCATAGAGTCTACTACCAATTACCCTGCCACTTCCCTTATGCTTTAGTATCTCCCAAGATCATTTTCAAGTGCGGAGAAGGAGCAAGAAGGAATAATAGCGAGACTTCTAGGTGAGGATCTTTTGACCTTCCCTCATGTCTGAGCATAGCTGCACTGTAGCCATGGTTACCATGCCAAGTTAACCTGAGCTACAAGGTAGCATTGTATTATCCCGGGAGGTAAACACAGAATGCAACTGTTATCTCCTTAGTATAAATACTCTCCGATTTATCAATGACTTGGTGAAACAATTTTATACGACCCTGTAATAGAAAAAAAATTAACAAGATAGTTTTAATGAGCAGAAGAGTTTCAACAACATTTTACTGCTTATATATCTTTTGTTCTAATTCCTTTGCCTGTTTGTTGTTATTTGATTTTATTACAGGTTGTGTTTAGTTTAGTCTGTGACATATGTTTGAATTATGTGAAACTTTGTTAACTACATATATATTTGCACTCGATACTCACAGAGAAAAGGGATTATTAAACAGGAAGTGTCCCCAGAGAATCCGTTATGTGTAATTAACAGATAAACTGTCATCAGAATCAATACAATGTGCTAAATGATTCAAACTTGTATATAATTAAGTGTCTGTTTTATTTTTTATCCACATTTCACATTTCTCACAAGGATAATTACAGCAACCTTGTTAACCCTTTTTGTTCCTGACTGCATTAGATTGTTAAATTAGTCAATTTAGGGGCAGATTCACCATTACAAATGTGGGAAATAGTCTTACAACTCAAGGTTGGCAGGGAAATAGAGTACATAAGAACACCTTAATAACATGTTAGCAATACACATAAAATTTGGACACATTAAGAAACTCTGGGGATGCCATTATAGTGAGAGGCTCTGTGTATCATGTGCAGTTGTTAATTATGATCTTAGTCATTAACTTTTTCTAACCTTTGGGAAATGGGCTTTGGGATGGGAAATTTGGATTTAAAATTTATTGTAGCTAATATTTAGAATTGTAAAAAATATTTTTATTTATTCTTTGAGAATTTATTATAATATATTTTGATCATATATATATTTCCCCAAAACTCCTTGTGAATCTACCCTGTCCGCCTTGTTCACCTGTGTTCTAAATCCTTTGCTATAATTCTTTGTTAAATGAACACATATAAAAGGCTTAGTGTGAAGCTGCTAAAATTATATTCTGTTAAAATGCTCTGCTAGTCAACATGTAATAGATGCTGCAAATATATGTAGATGTAAAGTAATTCCTACCTTCCAAGCTTGTATTGAAGATTACTAAGTGAAAATCAGGGAAAAACATACTGATGTTAGAAATAAAGTCTTTTGAGGCAGCTTTGACTTTGAGGTACCCAAGAGCACACAGGTATTCTATTGAGAACCTTTTCACCTGCGCTCTTTGTGATATTGGTTTGTGGTGTGCATGTGGGTGTAAGACGCTGCATTTTGTTTAGTTATTTTGATTTTTACTTTTCTCCTGATTGCTGACATGTTTCGCTTCGTTGTGTAGATTCCATGCACATAGAAGATGTGGAGGCTGTTCAGAAACTTCAGGATGTGTTACACGAGGCCCTGCAGGATTACGAAGCCGGCCAGCACATGGAAGACCCTCGCCGTGCAGGCAAGATGCTGATGACGCTGCCCCTTCTGAGGCAGACCTCCACCAAGGCCGTCCAGCACTTCTACAACATCAAACTAGAAGGCAAAGTCCCCATGCACAAACTCTTTTTGGAAATGCTAGAGGCCAAGGTCTGACTAAAAGCCCCCTGGGCCCTCCCGTCCTGCACGTTGAGAAGGGAAGATAAACCCAAGAGTGATGTCGAAGAATCTTAGAGTTTAGTGAACAACATTACAAATCAACAGACTGCACTGATATTTTAGCAGCAACAGTACCACGCAGCCTGCGGATTCCACTAACCCTTCCCCATAGGTTCCCTCTACTTTAGTCTGCTGTTCCTCTTGTCATGATGACTCCGTCTCCCCTGTTCCTGTTCTTATGTTTTGTTTCCTTTATTGGTGGTTCCTACTTTCTGCCTCCCTCCCTCTCTCCCTCCCTCCCTCTCTCCCTCCCTCCCTTTCCTTCCCTTCCTTTCATCTTCTTACTTCGTTCTTCTTCCTTTCCTCAAACCTCTTTTCTTGCCTTGGTCTTCTCCCCGTTTCTTTTCTCACCCCGCCCCCCTTCACACTACCTACTCAATACCTCTAATTGTGAGGAACATTTCTCTTGTCTCTTGTGTCTCTTCCCTTTTTTCTCCCCGCCCTCCCCTGTCTTTCCCTTTCCCTCCGTCCCTTATGCTGCTGAACTCTTAAAAGCGGTCTCTAACTGGAGAGAGATGGAAGCCAGCCCTGCCAAAGGACAGAGATCCATAATATGGATGCCAGTGAACTTGTCATGAACCATGACATCCCCAGTGAGTAAGGAATCAAAGAGAGGACCGTCCCTGAAGTACAGTGCAACACAAACGAATCGACTTAGTGCAGTATTAAATTCCACGGAGCAGCCTCCAATCAGACAGCTTAAGTGGCGGCATCGGCTGCTCCTCCTTGCTTTCTCATCTAGATCAGTTACAGCCATTTGATTCCTTAATTCTTTTGTCAAGTCTTCCAGGTATTGGTTAGTTTAGCTACTATGTAACTTTTTCAGGGAATCGTTTAAGCTTTATTCATTCATGCAATACTAGAGAGGGGTTAGGACACCGCCACTTCGTGCTGGCTTTGAACTATTGAACTTTAACGAAGGACAAATGAACCCTGAAGGAAGATTTTTAAAAAAAAAATGTTTCGTTTCTTCTTACAAATGGAGATTTTTTTGTACCAGCTTTACCACTTTTCAGCCATTTATTAATATGGGGATTTACCTTACTCAAGCAATAGTTGAAGGGAAGGTGCATATTACCACGGATGCAATTTATGTTGTGTGCCAGTCTGGTCCCAAACATCAGTTTTTTACATGAGCTCCAGTTTGCCTAAATGTTCACTGACACCAAGGGTTAGATTACAGCTACCATAACACTGAGCGGTCACACCCATGAGCACTGCACATGGGACCCCTATCCGTAGAATTAGCACCAGTCCACCTCCCTGCTGGGAGGGACAGTCGCCATATGATTTCTAGCTGCCCTCGTGTTTAGGAATGAGACGCTGCCTGCCTGTATGCAGCTACAAACTCTCTCAGAAGGAGCCGTGAGCCAATATCACTTCAGAGGCAATAAGGCAAGTGCCAGAATTCAAACCAACCAACCATCAAAGACAGCAGATGCCTGACCAAATTCTAAAACCCTGCTCCAGAGGAGTGGATCCACTTAGGAATGGTTGTTTAAATTAACTTCCGGCTTTGTTTTGTTTCTTTGTTTGTTTTTACCAAGAGCTAAGCCAACAGGTGTGCTTTTCAACAAGTCACAGCATGAAGGTCAGTCAGGTCTCAGACTGTAACCAAGTGTAATCTAAGGAAGACATCAGACGCCCCTCCCGAAACCTACAGTCGCCGAATAACCAGAAAACAGTAACCTCCGTAGAACGCTTTACCAATGGACCAGTGTTAGTAGCTGCTCTCTGTAGTCTGTGGACAGTCTTATTCTATGTACACAGATGTAATTAAAGTTGTACTCCTAACAAACAAAAGAATAGTTCAGCTTCAATGTTCCATGTTTGCTGCGCTTTTCTGAACTTTACGTTGCATTCAGAAGCTGTCGTCTTGTTCTCGTGGTGTTTGGATTCTTGTGGTGTGTGCTTTTAGACACAGGGTAGACTTAGAGACAGTATTGGATGTAAACTTCCTCAGGAGACTACAGTAGTGTACTCTACTCCTTACCAGTAATAACTAAGAGATTGAAACTCCAAACCAGTATTCATTACGATCAGACACACATCAAAGTCATAATAATATTTTCAAAACAAGGGATAATTTCTCTAATGGTTTATTATAGAATACCGATGTATAGCTTAGACATAAAACTTTGAATAATCAAGAATCTAGATAAGTCTAATTTTTAAATGCTGTATATATGGCTTTCACCCGATCATCTCTCAGATGTTGTTATTAACTCGCTCTGTGTTGTTGCAAAACTTTTTGGTGCGGACTTGCTTCCAAAACTATTGCTACTTTGTGTGCTTTAAGCAAAATACCTTGGGCTGAGGCGGTTGCAGCCCTGGGCTAGGAATACTGTGTATCTATCATTAGCTATATGGGACTATATCGTAGATTGTGGTTCTCAGTAGAGAAAGTGACTGTAGTGTGAATCTAGGTATATCATCATTAGCAATTCATTCGGATGGTCAATAACTTGAAATTGATAGCTGTGATAAGTTAAAAACAAAAACAAAAACAAAACAAAACAATTGGCAAATCCCTGACCAAAAACATCAGCAGAAAATACAACTCCTGGGGGGATAAAAAGGTGCTGATCCTGTAAGATTCTTTCATCATGTAAGTGTTTGAAAACATTATTTTCCAGAAGGCTCATGCAGGGTTCAACTTACTACTGCGCAATCACACAATATATATATATACAAGTGGAATACAGACATTATACCACCATGTCACCGTATCGCATCGAAGTCTTTGGGCTTCAGAAGCCAGAGCCTGCGCGTGATCACGTGAGACAGAGACACATTTAAGGAATATACAATACGTAATCCTCAGTTTAAAAGACTTGGCCTCTTAAAACGACAAATATCTCACAACTAAGGGGAAATAAACTAGCTTAAAATGTAGAGCTAAAGAGTATGCACGGGCTTTAGGGTAAATACCCGTTTGTACCTTGCTCGAGCAAAGTTTATTGTTTTTTCAAGTTTCAAGCAAGACCATTTAGTTAACGCCAAGGGTCAGGAAGTCACCAAGGTGTATGTGTTAGCCGTGCGATTTCCAGTTTTATTTTTCTTTTAGGTTTGTTCTTATTTAAAGCAATATGATTGTGTTGACTCCTTGTAGTGACACTCGTGTTTTAATCAAATCAGATTGTTGTATTTATTCCACTATTTTGCATTTAAATGATGACATAAAAGATATAAAAAATTTAAAACTGCTATTTTTCTTATAGAAGAGAAAATGGATGTCGGTGATTGTATTTTAATTATTTAAGCATCTCTGTTTACCTGCCTGGGACAACATTTTATGGCAGTCTTATGTGCAAAGATCGTAAATGGACAAAACAAAGTTTAAACTGCTTACAATGATCCAGGAGTTGCATTATAGTCAGTAGTAAAAATATTAATGATAATAATAACTAATAATAATAATGAAACCATGTCTATAGCTGTAGATGGGCATCACATCTGTAAAGCAATCAATTGTATATTTTTGTGATGTGTACCATACGTGTGCTCCAGCAAATGTCCATTTGTGTAAATGTATTTATTTTATATTGTATATATTGTTAAATGCAAAAAGGAGCTATGATTCTGTGACTCCAATCAGTTCAGATATGTAACTCAAATTATTATGCCTTTCAGGAGGATGGTAGAACAATATTAAACAAGCTTCCACTTTTCGCTGCTTTTTTTTTTTGTATTGTGTTTTTTTTCCCCCCTCACTAAAGAAACAAGCGGATCAACTGTGCCCTTTGTTGCCTCGACTCAAAGAGCAGCTCTGAGGACCCAGGCCCTAAAAATAAAGTAGGACTTTAAGTAAGAGCTATATAAAGGCTTGTCAGAATGAATTCTAGGGTGCCAAGAGACATTTTGCATATTTAAGGGTATGCAAAGTGTCTCATGGCACATTAGAATTCACTCTGACAGGCCTTTATATAGCTCGTATTTAATCTTAAGCAGCCCCACATCATCCTGCATTACTCAAAATCATCGCCTCTATGTCAATGTCATAACAGAAAACTTTCCCCTATTTTAAGATCATATTAAAACCTGTGAGAGATATCTATTATTTCCTTCTATCGACAATTAAATCAAGCTCTTGGGCTGGCACACACAGCTCAGCAAGTGCCTGGCTTTAGCAGAGGGGGTCCACAGAACAGCCCACTGGCCAGCTCTCCTGAGTGGGAAGTCTTGTCAGAGCCCTGGGGTCCATGCACGGGGAGGAGGCTGTCCTGGAATTCAGGAGTGTTAAACGGCACTGCTGACAGCAAGTGACCTTTTATTGCCCTTGCAGCTTCGGGTCAATGTGGAGCTTCCCCTGGACCATCCTAGAGCCGTCAGCCACGTGCTAATGCGCTCTCTCTTGCAGCCTCTGCCCAGCCTGTCTTTATTTACTCTGCCCGGGTGGAGGATGCTTTGTCACTCTGCTTGCCCACCTTTCAGAGGTAGCTGCTTCTCCTGTCATGACGGTGACACAAAGGCCACTAGCCAGAACTGGTGTTGTTTAGAACCGTGAGATTACCTAGCTAGAAAGAAAGCTCAGAGTCCCTGTTGTTACTTGAATGTCTGTAGTGTGCAAAAGCCAAACATAGTATCTTATATTCGTATGTTTTTGTTTTTTTTTTGAGCTGTTCACATATTTGCGTCAAATTTCAGGAATGTGGCGTTCAGACCTCCGAAGGGACATTTTGATCACATTCTTCGGTAGAGGATCTCTTCTTATGTGCAGCACATTCATGTACCTTTAAAAACCAAAACACTTCAGTTCTCTCTCTCTCTTTTTTTTTATAGGATATAATTATGAGACAGCTTTTCCAGTACACACACCTATCCCAGCTACTTCAGGCATAAAAGGAAGCCACTGTGGGATTTTGACATTTTTTTAGGTGTTGTATTTGTCACGTTAGCAACCAGGTAGACTTGTATATTATTTGTTCCTTAGGATTCATTTAATTTTTAACGGTTTGTCTCATATTTTAATATATTAGAATGGATGTACATTACTTCTCACATTATTTTAATGAACAGTATCTCATCCCTTCAGGGGAAAAAAAAAAGCACTAACCAAGTGTTGCATTCCAAATATTTTAGACATTGAAATTTCATAAAACTTCATGAATACATGGAAAATGAGAGAAATTTATAAAATGACATTAAACTTTAATGATGAATGTAATATAACCAATAAATCATAACTCACAAGAGTAGAAGCACCCTTTTGTGTCTTATGCCAATTACTTTAGAGACATCAACTAACAACAGGTTTGATGCCACTGTAAGCAACTATTTTAAAAAAGCTATGGTTCTCAAACTTGTAGCTATGTTGTAAACTTCTCAGATGTATTGGATTTTCCAGATACTCAGTCCCCACCCATGAAAACACCAAAACAGCTTCACTGGGGTCTGCAACGTGGCCTGGACGTTGGGAACATTTGTAGAAGCTCTCCAGATAACCTGAAGATAAGGGAGGTATCCAGTACTCTGTGTCTTTGTAACTTTGACAAGCCATATATGCACTTAAAATGAGCTTCCTTGCATTGGCCCTGCATGTTTGTAACTAAAGAAAAAAAAAAAATCCAAGGCAGTAGATCTCACCTTACTTATTCCCACAAAGACAGGGGAATAAATGCCAAATGGGATGATATCCTCCCACCTAACTCCATTTCTGTTTATATTTTCCAAGCACAAGGGAACATTAAAAAAAAAAAAAAAGATTGTCATACTTTTAATGTTGATTCCCTGTATGTGCTCATGTGAGTGTAGGTACCCTGAGAGGCCAGAAGAGGGCATCAGATTCCCTGGGGTTGGTGTTAATACTTAGTAGTGTTTTGTCCAGTTTTGGTGCTGGAAACTGAACCCCCAACCTCTACAAATGCATAAAGCCATCTCTCCAGGCCCAAGAGAACACCTTTTATTTGATTATTCAATCCATATCTAGTAATATACCAGTATGAAATGGATTTGTCAGCTCAGCAATTTGTGTCCTGAATATTTCATAATCATTTTATTTTAATCTGTTCATTTGGCCCTTTAACTTGCTTTGAAACGTGTTTACATGTTTTGTGGCCAAAACCAACAATGATTTTTTTTCTCTACTGAAAAACAAGAAAGAAATAAAATTTATTTCTCATTTTAGCTTTAGACTGAACTTTTTGTCCTAACCCTGAGTTTGTGTGGAGGGTAGAAACAAGACAGAATTGAGGATGGAAAGGCTTCATTCTTAGAACTCTATAGAAACTTCTAGTTCACCTTGCTCATTTAACAACTTCATTCATGACTTATTTGTGAAAGGAAAGCAAGAGCCATTTAAATTAGATTGATTTTTCTACAGTGACTTCCAAGTCTACTGGATACAGATGTAGCAGCTAAGTTGGATCATGTGCTTGTTTCCAGTCCAAGTCTAGCTTCCTGATTCTTCTGGTGTGAAAAGCCAAAAGGAGTAGCCAGAGATCAATTGTGGATTGCATCTTATTATGGAACAAAGTGGAAAAGAAAAGAATTTCAAAATATAATCCTCCTTTTCCAGGAGTATTTGTCTTTTTCTTCATGAAGCTCAAGTTTTGAAATAATGTGCCCATCAGGGGCTCAGTGTTGTGTGTCCACACCAGTAGGTCCAAGGGCTTGTTATGACGGTAATGACCTACAGCAACGTGAGCTTGGATCACAACAATGCAATTGCTACCAGCTCACCCGCTGAGAGAAATATTTTATTATTGTCGGATATCCTCCATAGAGATTTGTTTTTCCTGTTACTGTTTAAATTAAATTCAGCGCAGAACTGCATGACGATTCCTCTGGAGTATATTTCAGATAAACAACTAGTCTCAAAATTTAGAAATTCTAGCTAGTTCAAATTTGTTTATTAGCAGAAAAATTACATAGGTGACACTATCACTGGGGGGTGTTATGATTGCACCTACACAAGAGATTTGCCTACTGAGTCAGTGGCCAACGACTAAGAACTCCCTGTTTCATTATAAATGCCAGTCAGAAAAACAAGCTAGCACCAACCGTATGGCCTTTAAAAAATACTAACAGCGCTTTGCTCCAAGTGCCACAGAAGTTCTGAAGTGACAACATTTCTTCTCAGCTTAAAGTGTTTTTAAATTTAAAAACAAATGTGTATGGGGCTGGGAAACCCTAAACAGGAGCAGAGTAGGCAGAGCAGAGGTAGGTGAAAGGTCTTGGGTTATAATCTGTCTTTCACAGCATCGCTTTTGAGAACTGTGAAGAATGTCTTAGCGTGAAGGAATTTACTAGGGAATATCTCCAGAGGCATGACCTGCATGTTAGACTGTGGATTCTGAACAGGGAGGTGCTGGGTAATGCTAATTCTATAGCATGCAGCCAAATTAGAATTCGAGTTTATTATATTCCTCCCAAAACATAGAAACTGGAAAGTCAAATCGGAAAAAAGAAAGATGGCTTTATGCAATGTTTCTAAATCTAAGGGTGAGTGTGTGTTTCACATGTGTGACTCTGAGGGAATAGCAGCTAACTCTGGGAAGGGTCACTGCAGGGTCTAACAGGGGAACATTCTGGGCTAAAAGGATGCCATTCACACCCAAATTAAATTTGCAGGATCAGTAAAATTTCACAGTTTTTCTGGGAAGTAAAGTACTGCCTGCTGTCTTAAAAAAAAGAAAACAGAAAACAAACAACCAAGCAACCAAAACCAAAACAACAACAACAAAAACCAATATAGTAACATAAAATCTTAAGAGCAATTTTGGAAACAAGGTCTTAAGTTGAACTAATTCTTCTGAGTTGAGATTTTTTTTTTATACTTGCAAACAAATATTTTGATGATGCATGTAAACAAGATGTCCTGAAAATGGTAGTTTTGGAATAACCTCTGAGATTGTGTTTCAAATCTCTGAGGCTGTTATTTGGTCAAAGTTCTCTTCCACTAAGCAAAGTGACTAGGCCAGTGATGTCATAGCGAGTGTATTCACACTTATAAATCAAGAAATATATAATTATGTATTTTAATTTCTATATACAAATTATCTCTATTCACAGAAATAAGTACGGAGTCAATGATAATTTCTGAGATATGCAATGAGTAAACAGATATTGAAACAAAATGATTTTACACATGATGTTCTTGGTGCATAATGTGTCTTATATAATAAGATCTGAGGTAGGGATATAAACTTTCGAAAGTTATCAACTGTGTACCACACTACATACACACGAGAAACTGAGGCTTCAAATGTAAGGTCTGATCCCAGGTCTGTCACTAAGTAGCTACATAACATGAATACTAATGAAATTTACTCCACCTAAAGAAATGAGAATAAATATATTTTCAAAGAATTGCTATCTTCACAAAATTTAGTGGTTGAAAGAAATATCTTCTACCTAACATAAAGCTCAATATATTGAAATTACATCTCAATCTTTTTTTTTTTTTAAAGAAATCCTAACGGGATAAATAAGATTCTAAAGTAATTGAACAGATAATAGGATGACACCCATTACTACAGGAAGCAGTGTGGGTAACTGGTACCCAGTGGGTAGCAGGCAAATGTGAGGGAGTCTCTGTGGGCGGACTACAATGAAGAGCTTCAGAGGCAGGGTGGTCTTGGCTTGTCAGCACGGTTGTGCTCAGGAACCAAATATGGGCCTGGGTGATGGCATTATGCTAAGTTCTTTGGGTGCATTAAAAAGTTCACATGCGCCCAGTAACTTCACGAAGTATTCACATAAAGTAAGCGAGACTGAGGAGGTAAGTGTGTTGGTGACTCCCTGGCTCATTGACAGAGTTCCTGGCAGGATCGAATTAAGGAGGAAAGATTTATTTGGTCCCACAGTGCCTGAGCTTTCCTTCCCTGGGACTTGGCTCCATGTATTTGGGCAGGATGCCATGGGAGCAGAAGTGCATGGAAGACAACAGTGGCTCAGTTTGTGGGCGACCAAAAAGCAGAAGGAGCGAGACACAAGAGGCCAGGCTTAGCATCGCCCTAAAGACCTGTTGGCAGTGACCCACTTCCCATATCCCTTCCCAAACCTCTAGATTTCAAAACCATCCCAAAATAGTGCTACCATCTGGAGAACTAAGCATTCAAATCCAGCGCTTATGGATGCGTTGCATATTCAAGCTGTGACATTATGTAATGTGCCTTAAGAGGATGCAGCTAATGTGTGACTCAGCTAAGTTTGAATTCAGTCTTTTGATCTTCATTGCTTTAACCATTAGCTGTGCATTGAACAGATTTTAACATTTGAATGATGGGTATACCTATGTCTTCTTATTTCGGAGGTGTGGAACATAGCACTTACTCAATTCTGTTGCTTTTGTCCAAGAATCTGAGGTCACTGCTGTTTCAGTTTTACCTTTTTGTTATTTGTCACAAATGTACACGATGATACAATGTGTAACTAAGACTTTTAATATATACCAATGGCCATTTGTTTGATGGCAGTTTGCATTCTGTTTCCTACTCTTACTAGATCTATATGACTTACCCATGTGTTAGCAGGAACTATGCCACCATAGGCCACTGAGAGCATACGCCATACCTTCCCTATTCTCCTGATAGTGAACAGTAAGATGGCGTTCCATCTCCCAATCAATAAGCAATATGATCCTACACATTTCTGGATGTATTAAAATATTTCCTGAAATTCAGTACAGGTTGCCAGACCAATGGCCATTTATATATTTATTCTCACTACAGAAATTGTCGTGGGATACAAGGGAAATTATCCTGGGATTACCATAGCAGCATATTGTGTCCCCTTTATTCCTCTGTAGTGTGTATTTGTGCACCCCACTAGTCTGTTCAAGCATTTATTTATGAGTTATTTATTTTAGTTCTATTTTCTCTGTTTTGTTCCCTATAACTTTATTGCTCATTTACAGTTCTTCATATATTCCAGCTATTGATCTTTGTGAGTTTTACTTGTCACAAATGTCTTCTCCTGTTTGTCATTCACTTAGCAACTATGACCTTTGTCTTTGTTGATTATAAATGACTCACTTTGACAAAATCAAGTCCCTTCCTTTCACCTTCATGGTTCCAGAGTTTAAGACATTTCCCCCAGTTTCTGGAATGATTATTTTTATACTTTGGATTTCACATCCATGTCTCTTTTCATCCTCTTTTCATGTGTAAAACATTCTGGTTAGTTTCCCAATGTCTTCATTCCCAGCAGTGGGTGAAGTGCCATATGTGGCAAACAGGACACTGTATATAAAGAAGCCTCTGACTCTTTAGTCTTCTCTTTGAAGGACGCATGGTGCTGCACAATGCCTTATTTTAATACCGAGAACTCTGTAGTTTCAGTGTCTGGTGGCATATCGTCCACTCATGCACACACATTGTCTTATTGTTTAGATATACACTTATCTGGGAATCTTACTCTTCATCTATGAATTACAAAAAATCTTTGTTTCATTATTAAAATTCTGTAAATGACATTTACAGATTTCTGATGCCCAAGTTATTGTAGATAAAACGTTTCTGCAAGCCGCTTTGATGGGTGCATTTTAGTCTTCCATGACTCCTTTCACTACTTCCCTACGGACATGTTTGTAAATGGTCACTAGAGTGTCCAGAGCCTTATCTCAAGTCATTCCTAAGTCTCTATAAACAAGCAGCTGTGGCTTTAGTTTACTCTTTATTGTGTCATTCTTTTATCTAGTTTTAGGCACCTATTTTATCTGCATCATGGCTTGAGCTCTTTCCTGGTTCATCCTTAGTTCACCTGTTAAGAATCCTGGGTTTTGATGTGTATGGTTAATAATCTCTTTAAGTGAGTTGGAAACCCACCAGTCTGCCCATCTCTGGTTCAGCCTCTTTTTCACAGAAGCTCACCTCTGTTTTATCATATGTGTTCTAGGGAAACAGCCCTGATAACATTTTTACTTTACACCAGCTTTTCTAAGCCCCGTGTTTATTAGACACTCTTTTCCTTCTGAGCTATTCCAGAACACGTTCCCAAAGGGCCTACAATGGTTGCTGTGAGTAGACACATTTCAGCCTGGAAGATGTTTCTCCCAGTCTCTACTGAAGTGCCCCTGTACCCTCATATGCAAGTTGACCCCACACAGTAGGGTTTGCTGCAGCTTCAACTTCGTTCCCAGGTGTTGACATTTCTGTCTGCCAGTTTTGGCTTTGTATTAACTACACAATTCCATCAAAGTGTAAAATAAGCACTAGCTGGGTGGGGATAGCTGGAGTGACAGGCTGGACTCCACTCCTGCCTCCTGTGCAGGTCAGATCCTGGAAACAGGGAGAGCAGGCACTGGGAAACATTTTCATCACAGTTCCTGAGGAGTCACCAACACATCCCAAATCAGACATGAAGCCAATGCTCCTCTCATTCTTTATTGACCCCTTTCCATTGTCCAAAATGTCCCAGTGCTGAGTCCCACATTAAAGAAGAGGACAGAATGTTGTGTGATTTTTGTGAGCTGAGTTGCAAAATTACTTTACCTCACATACACGCAGAAGAAACAAGACAGAGAAAGTAAGCATACAATACGGGCTTACAGATTTCTGTTTCATTCAAATAAATGTGGTAAAATTTCCACTACTTTAGAATTACCTCATGGAATCTGACATGCAATGTTCTTACTAGAACTTACTGTTAAGTATCCCATGATCATCTTTAGTATATTTCTCAATAATCAGTGTGTTTAGTAGCATACTATGTACAACGTATTTTTACATGTATTTGTTTGCTATTGCAGTTTCGAATATTGTCACTCATTTCTGTTTAGGTTTTTTGAGAGTGCTGGAATTATAGTACTTAATATAAGCTTTTTGTGGATGTTTATAGTTGACTTGTAGGTAAGTTCTGCTTATACTCAAAACAAACAGGACGTGTACATTGTTAGTACATGATTAATGTTATTTACATATTTTGTAGTTTTGATTTTTTATATTTCTGAAAGAAATGTGTGAGAATCCCTATAATTCTTGAATATAACTGATCTCTGTCAGCAGATACATTATGTGTTTGGAGTACATGCTATTAATTGCATATGTCCATTAACCTTATAATGTTTATCAGTCATTTAACAGTAAATTGTCTTCCCTTTAAAGTATCCTTTAAGCATTGAAGAACACATAAAATATAATTTTCTTAATGAATATTTATGATTTTAAGACCCATGGAAACATCTAGCCAGTTGAATATCTGACAATGGTCCGATTCACAAACATTATGCCTGTGGCTCCAGCAGAAACAACAGTAAATATGATTCACTTTTCCTTATGGGTACACAGCAAGGAAGGCGTCTGCTTTTCATTCTTAAATGGGAAAAAGTACACGGTGTGTAGTATTTCCTAGCTGTCTTCCTTTGCTCAACATTACTTTGGATACATTGATCCATGTACCAATTAGCAGTAGTTTGCTCATCTGCAGATGAATATTTGGGTTCTACTGTCATGATTAGTAGATATAATATTTCTGCCGACTTATTAATTTTCAACTGGCCTGGATGTACACATGTCTGGTAACGAATTCTGAAGGTAGCACAGTGGTATTGTACATCATGCATGGGTCTAATTTTAATACACAAACCTGTAACTCTTTTCCCAGTTTTTTATACCAATGCACTCCCCCATTAACACTGTTAATGGCCACCACAATTCTTAATGTTACCATGTGTATTTCATTTATAATTGTTTTTTAAATGTATTTCATTTCCATGAACACCAATGATAAGAATACATCCTCCCCCACAAGACATTAATGGCCATTGGGTGGGTATCTTCTCTAAATGAACTTTCTGTCCAGATTAACAAAGTCTCATGTTGTTTCCTGCAGTCTGCATTTACTGATGTATGGATACTTTTTATATATACTGACTATGATCCAGTCACAAGCAGGTGAGATCTCTAAATCAGCAGGCTGAAGTTTCATTCTCTTAATGGAATCTTTTGATGATGGAGTTTTGAACTTTAGCATGACCCTAGTTATTACCCCCTTTCCCCACAGATAGCACTTAAGGTGCCACTAAAAATATATCACTTCTTTGAGGTTGGGAAAATGCCTCCATATCTGACTCTCTATGAATTTATTGCTTAGTTTACCTCTTTTGTTTCATCAGCTCACCTGGATCGGTTTCTGAGGATTTTGTGCATGGCGTTCAGTGGAGATTAAGCCTTCTATGCTTTTGTCTTTCTCCACTCACATCCAATGGTCTAGCTATCCTCTACTGAAAAGGGCTTTTCTCCATAGTGTTACAGTGCATCTTTGTTTGTTGTGGATTCTTTTACGGGGTCCCTGATCTGCTCTTTTGATCCATTTGTCAATCTCTATATGAAGAATGAACATGCATTCTTATTTACTTGCCAAAGCATTTATGGTAAGGGTAAAACTGAAATTCCTCTTTGTGTGTGTCTTTACCAAAGTGTTTTGGTTTCAGTATTTCTATGTAAAATACAGTTCACCACCCTGCTTGTTTGCACACATTATTTTACTCAGGAATGGCGCTGATTTTTATAGCTGATTCTCTTGACTGCTTGTATTCTTCTTTGCTTTCTGTTACTTTCAAACGCTCTGACTAAAAGCCACTTGGAGAGGAAAGAGTTTATTTTAGCTTACGCTTCCAGTTCACAGTCCCCTCGTTGGGAGAAGCTGAGGCATCTGAGTCTTGTGGTCACCGTCCAGTATCCAAGGCCCTCAAGACTTTTACGTCTCCATCTTCATATAGCCTTCTCTTCTCTGTGTGGCATCTTCTTTGGCATACGTGCTTTAAATATATTTGTGGTGGTGACACATAGGCACAGGGATCATCTGACACAGCCCCCCTCATCACAAGAAGCTTCTCTTAATCACATCTGCAATGACCCAATTTCCAAAATAAGGTGACATATAGGACCCAGTGTGTGCCATGTGCTGTTCGGCTTCTTACAACAATATTTTCCTTAAGTTAGCATGTAAAGAAATAGGCCTAATGGTAGCATCATATATATATATAATGTATATACATATATGTATGAATATACACACATATAAGGATATATATAATTTTATTCTGGCCCCGCCTCCTCCCCCAGTTCTCTGTACCCCATCTTCTTCCAATTGGTGCACTTAGATTCCTTTGCCATTAGCCTTAAATTTCTTAGTAACATTCATTTTTGTCTTTCCTTCCTTGGGAGCAGGTTGATTTGGATCTCATAGTTTCTTACACGAGTCTACTGTTTTCCACATGAATCTCCACCCTCAACGTCTCTATATGCCTTACTTATATTTTGCTAATCACAGGCCCCAATCTCAAGAAGTGAGGACATTTTGGGTTTTCACATCCTTACATATAACTGTCTATAACTGTATCTCTCACACATGGAGAGTCTATGGAGTTCTGGGCATCCTGATACCTAGTGTGGAGGAACAGATAAGCTCCCTACATGTGGGTAGTTTGTAGTGCCTAGCCTACCTCTAGGGCTAGGCTCTAAGCCTGAGCAAATGGCTGGGACAAGAATACATCCATTGTTACAAGAAGGAAGAGCTTGCAGCTAGAGAGTGTGAAAAGGGAGCCCTGCTCCACCCTCTGTAGGAAGAAGAAGGTGTCTTGGTATGAAAAGTTGTTGAACCGAGACTAAACGTTTGTTGCTTTCCCCGGAGAGAGTGGAAGAGAGGGCAGGAAATTGGTACAGGGGAACGTAAACAAAGCCATTCAACATATGTGGGCAGAATGATAACAATTAGAGGTCATTTGTGATCTCCCAAAGGCTCCATGTTTAAAGCATGGAGGCCACTTGGGTATCGCGGTTGTTTTCCTTTCTGATTGGTTCTTTCAATTCCCAGCAACATCAACACACTCCTTTATGTGACTGCCCAGACTGACACTGCCATAGTCTTGTAAGGTATTTGCCTAGAAAACAGAGATAGAAAGTAATAAAATACAAAGCATCCTCGTGTTGACTAATTCTTAGTTATGTCCTTGTACCCAGCCATAGTAATATCTGTCTGTCTGTCTGTCTGTCTGTCTGTCTGTCTATGCATCGATCTATGTTTTTTAAGCTAAGTACTACTTCCTCACATCAGAATCTATGTGGCTTTGCTTTCCCTAGGACATTCCCTGGCTCAGGTTAGAGCTTAGTACCTCACTATTTGCATTGCAGGTGGAGAATTTGTCTTCAACTTTTTAGTGCACACACTCCCTTTGGATTAAGGCCCACATTAATTTATATCAGTTTTTAAGGTAGAAATATTTTACTTAAAAGTATTTCTGCCAACATCTAGCCTTCTATATACCCCCTGCAAACCTACCCAGTAGAAGGGTCCAAGCTCAAACTACTAAATTCATATTAGCTTTAAGAAAATGGCATAGAAATTTCAAAGAATCATGGTAGAATGAAATAATTTTTCACAGAAAATCTATACTTCTTTGCCCTTTATCAAAAAAAGGCAAAGTAAAGGTTGAGCCACAGAAAAAGCAATGTCATGACTTGGGAGATAAAATTAACAGGGAAAAGAGCCATGTGGGGCCTGTCACTGTCTGCATTTTAGGAGCTAGAAAGAGACAACATGGAGACAGTTCCTAAGACATCAAGAGCTGGTGATAGGGTCTGTGAGACAACACTGGCTCAGCATGTGTAAAACCCAGGGTTCGTCCCCCAAGTTCAGGAACAGAAAGCAAGAAGGACAGGATAGACTGTTATCTTTGTCCATCTAAGTCTAAAGTTTGTGTTTTATCCATCATTCCCAACTTGCTTCTGAGAATGAAGGAAAGAGCTAATAAAGCAAAATGAGTGAAGGGAATCTAGAGAGGAACAAGGGGAGACCATTCATCTCACTCCTGTTAGGCTCCCACTAGGCCACTGCAGGGCCACTCCATGGCTCTCACTAGGCCACTGCAGGGCCACTCCATGGCTCTCACTAGGCCACTGCAGGGCCACTCCATGGTTCCCACTAGGCCACTGCAGGTCCAGCCCATGGCTCCCACTAGGCCACTGCAGGGCCACTCCATGGCTCCCAGTAGGCCACTGCAGGGCCACTCCATGGCTCCCACTAGGCCACTGCAGGTCCACTCCATGGCTCCCACTAGGCCACTGCAGGTCCACTCCATGGCTCCCACTAGGCCACTGCGGGGCCACTCCATGGCTCCCAGTAGGCCACTGCAGGGCCACTCTATGGCTCTCACTAGGCCACTGCAGGGCCACTCCCATTAGGCCACTACAGGTCCATTCCATGGCTTTCTGGGTGAGATGTCATTGTTCACTTACTTGGTTTTGAAACTAATAATTGGTCCTTGCGTATAGCATCACTAGGTTTTTTAAATTATTTTTTCATTAAAAAATACTAAATTAGGGCTGGAGAGATGGCTCAGTGGATAAGAGCGCCACCTGCTCTTCCAGAGGTCATGAGTTCAATTCCCAGCAACCAACCACATGGTGGCTCACAACCATCTATAATGTGATCTGATGCCCTCTTCTGGCATGCAGGTGTGCATGCAGGCAGAACACTGTATACATAATAATAAATAAATCTTTAAAAAAATACTAAATTAGTATGAGATTTAAATATTCTATAAAGCATATAGTGTGCCTGAATATGTGTTCCAAAAGCTGCCAAAGGCCAGATAAACAGGAAGACAGTATGACACATCGTGTGGTAACTAGCCAGGGGCTGAATGAAAGGTAGAGACAAAACACAAATTCTGCCCCCTCTTTCTTAGCTTCCCAGAAGGAAGAGTCATCTCTTTGTCTAGCTCTTTAAAATAAATTTTTTTTACTTATTTTTTATGCATTGGTGTTTTGCCTGCATATATGTCTGTGTGAGGGTATCACATATTGGAGCGATGGACAGTTGTGAGCTGCCATGTGGGTGCTGAGATTTGAACCTTAGTCCTCCAGATGAGTAGTCAGTGTTCTTAACCACTGAACCATCTCTCCAGGCCCCCTTTGTCTAGCTCTTAATTTTACATCCTTCTACCAACTTGGTCCAGAAATCAAACTTAAGTGGCCAGTCTTGTGAGCAAATGTCTTAACCTGCTGAGCCAGTTCACAAGCCCCAGTCTTAGTTTCCTTTCTCTTCCGAGCTATCACAAAGTTCTGACTCATGGCCGTTTATAAAGGGCAGTTTCAGCGTAGAGTTCTTCCTTTGTGTGATGCTTCTGGTAGGTCAGTATTGTGTGTAATATTCCCATGTTTTAGTTCATTTCATGCTCAGAACTCATGATGTAGGCTCCAGAATTATCCCCACTCAGAAAAGACAACTTATGCCCTGTGTAGATGAAAGAACCCTTCTCTCTCTCTCTCTCTCTCTCTCTCTCTCTCTCTCTCTCTCTCTCTCTCTCTCTCTCTCACACACACACACACACACACACACACACATGTAGATGGAGTGTAGTACAGAACATGGCTGCTATGATCATATCCAAAGGCCTTCTAGGTCTGTGCAATGCAATCAGAGAAAGATTTCACAGAATAGGGTGCACCCAACTCTCGGGAGAACCAGCAGGAAAAAAGGCGACTTAGGAGAGCACAGGGAGAAGCAGGGAGGTTGAGCTGTGGTCATTAAGTTGACAATCAGTTGGGAGTCAGTGAGTGAGCAGTGCAGAGACAGAGGGGAGGAGGCAGCTTCTCTGGGGACAGTTGCAGAGACTGGGTGAAGAGAGAGGACACAGCTTTACTGGGACAGCTGTACAGAGAGACAGGGTGAAGAGAGAACATGCTCAACACAAGTGAAGAAAAAAGGAGCCAGAGAATGAGAAGGAGCCGTAAGATTAAAACAGATTGCTCGAGTTAGCTTGAGGCCAATCAGAGCTATTCACCCAGAAGCTGAGAGTAGCCAGTTTGAATCAGTCAGCTTGGAGAGGCGTTTGAGCCAGAACAGCTGAGCTGAAACAGCCAGTGAGAGTTCAGAAAGAGCTGGAAAGGGTGAGCTTATTCAGCTGTAAATCTCAGAGGTGAAAGCATTTTAGGCCTAGACTAGATCGTATGGAGGCCAGAAGCTTCAGGAGTAGGCCTAAGTTAGCAGAAGGAGGAAGTAAGCCTCAGAGAGGACAGTTACATCAGGTGAAGGAAAGATGCTTTTACATACATACATACATACATACATACATACATACATACATACATATTCACACACACACATTCACAAACACACAGATCTCTCTCTTGTACACACACACACACATACACACCACTCTCTCACAGACACAATTCTGCCACATAGGAATTCAGAGGCCAAGCCGGCATGGGCCTGACTCTGTCCTTCCGCTAAGCACTTTTTCTTGACCTCGATACTTTCCTCCCAACTTAGACCAACAAAGAGCCAGGTCAAACTGATAAAACTCTTCCTTTGGTTTTGTGATCATGAATTGGCTGAAAAAACGTTAAGAATATTTTCTTGCCTTGGATACCACCAACTACGAAGCAAATATTCAGTGCTTACCGGGTTTTTACTGTTGGTGGCATTTCCTCACAACAGAGTGCATGAGTTTTATGTGTTTCACCAGAAAGAAAAGAAAATACAGCTGTTTTGCAGGTAATAAGAGTTTATGTTCTATTTTCTTTAACCATATTGCTCTTACTAGGATGCTCTCCTGGCATTTTGTAGACAATAATATGCAGAAAAAATTGCCTTTTTCGAGTACTTCACAAGCCTGGCCCCTAGTTCATGATCTATGGCAGAAGGCACTTATAATCTGCTTCCAAGGTTGGGAATGGATACATGTGGGAAGGAAGGGGAGTACACAGTGGCAGTCATGTGGGAGCGTGGGCATGGGGGGGGGGAATACACATGGCATCACATGAGAGCCAGGGTGGAGTCATGTGGGAGCCAGAGGGATACACGTGGCAGTCATGTGGGAAGGAGGAGGATACACGTGGCAGTCACATGGGAGCTGGAGGGAGTATACAATGCCAGTCATGTGGGAGTCGGGGTGGGGGGGGTGGTGGAGTGAATACACATGGCATCTCGTGAGAGCCAGGGGGGAAATACAAGTGGAGGCATGTGGGAGCCAGGCGGATACACGTGGCAGTCATGTGGGAAGGAGGGGGATACACGTGGCAGTCATGTGGGAGCGGGGATGGGGGGAGGGAGGGAATACACATGGCATCACATGAGAGCTGGGGGTGAAGCGGGAGCAATACAGTGGAGTCACGTGGGAGCCAGGGGGATATACGTGGCAGTCATCTGGAGACCAGGTCCCAACAAGTCTCTGATGGCTACTCCTGCCGTAGGGGCGTCCAGTGCCATGTGGAGGATAAAGGTGTCACACCAAGGTAAGAAGACAAGGAGGATGGTCTTATGAGTAAGAAACAGAAAGCAAACTATTGCAGAGGAGAAAAGAAATCACATCCGAAGTTGACAATGCAGAACTTTTCCCCGAGTAAATAGCTCCGCAGGCTCCAAGCAATCTGAAACATAAGAAAGAACTCTAGCAATTCATTGCTCCATCCCGTTTGCCTATCTCTTTAAGGCTCTGCTCCCAGCATCTTATTCTTTGGACCTTCTTGGCCTGCCTGTGGGGCTTTGGGACTTTTCTTCCTATTGATTACTTAATCACAGATTGATTGGCATAGATGCCACAGATCATTCGCTTTTTTAAGTGTGAAAAAAGTACTTACCATATGTGTTTCTTTTTCCATTTCATAAGTGCAGGCACACATGGGTAGGGTGCAAGCACAGGTGTGTATGTGTGTGTGTGTGTGTGTGTGTGTGTGTGTGCATGTGTACATGCGTGTATGTGTGTGAGTGCATGTACACGTGTATGTATGTGTGTGTGTGCATGTATGTGTGCATACATGTGAAGGCCTAAAGCTCATGCAGGGAATCTTCATCTATTCTTCACTGAGGCTGAGTTTTTCAGACATACCCAGAGCACACTTGAGGTGGCTAGTCATTTCCCCACCTCACATTGATGTGGATTTGGGGGGATCTGAATTCTGACCTTTGTGCTTACATAGCAAGTGCTCTAACCATTAGGCAACCTCCTCAGACTAAAAGTACTCATTTTAAAGTGTCTGCTCTATGCTAGGCATCATGCTGGGTTAGTGACTAGTTGCCTAGTTACGGTCTCTAAAAAACCCCTTCTGATTGGCAGTCAGGGAGAATGGAGACCTAAAAAGGCCACAGGATCTGCTCAAGTCTTCCGGGGCTGAGCGGGAGGTGATGGCAGTCCAGCCCGTGTTCTCCCTGCTGCCTCCCGTCATATAAAGTGATGGCCATGGGAGGCACCAGTGAAATTGTGGGTTTGCCACATGCCAGGAATGCCCATGAGCAAAGGAGAGGGAGGCCTATCAGACAGCTCTCCCTTCAGGTGAATTAATTCAAGCAATTCTCCTTGTTAATCCTTCCTCTCTTCCCGCAAGCATCAGATATCGCGGTGGTAGCAACACATCAACGAGGCATGGCGTCAAACAGCCACAGCAGCAGGCACACTGTTAGCAACACACCACAAGGAAAGAACGCAGCCTACATCCATGGGTACCTCCCATTCCAAAAGACTCAGCTCCTGCCTCCGACTTCTGTGGGCATGAGGCGCGCGCACACAGTGCACGTATATACATGTAGGCAAAACGCTCATACACATAAAATAAATAAATCCTAAATAGACAAAGTGCCAATCCACGTCCACAGGAGTGAACACCAGTCACGTCTTGTGCCCCTCACCCTCACACAGTGTTTATCAGGTCGTCTCTAGTTCCCAGGGGAACATCAGTGAATAGAATGGGATGGTGCCGGTACCTGCAGCTAATAAGCAGGCATCTGTTTTATTTTTGCTTTTCGTTTCTTTTTTGTTGTTGTTGTTGTTGTTTTGTGATACAGAGGACTCTACTTGTGACCATGGGTGATGATATGATGGCAGTTTACACCCGCTTTACAAGAGTGTTGAGGCCCAGAAGGGAAGAGCAATTTCCTTCGGGTCACCACTGGGCAGACTGCTTGTAACTCCACAAATAATATCCCCACTCCATCCCACCACATCCACACCTCCATCTCCCCTGCACGAAATGCCCCACTGTTGATTTTTAGCTTATTTTTTTCTTTTGGTTTAGGCGATACATTTCTGTATTTGCTTTTATTCAGAGTTTAGAAGACACCAAAGGAGGGAGCCAGCCCAGTTTAGTGCTCACTGAGCAACTGGCTACTCAAAGTCCACTCACAGAAAAAAAGTAACTGTCACCTACATAAGATATAAAATGTAGGCACTACAAATGATCTGGGATACCTCCTATGTAATTTCACAAAGGTACAAAAGGAGTCTCTCAGTGAACCAGCTATTTATAATTAATTAACCAATCGCTTACCAAATGGGACGGCGGAGAATCTGAGATCAGCATTGTTCAAGCAGTAATTGGTAGGGAAAGACACACTGCTTGTCATTGGGATTTGGGACAATACATGAAACACCACGTTAGCTGAAATAAATACATGCACTCAGAATTAATCGATCACTGGTATGCTCTTTTCTTCTGGGATCACCAGTTTCCAAATTGTTGCACGGAGTCAAATGATATAAAAGGAAGGGAATGCAGGGGAGAGGATTAATCCTTCAGAGTCACTCAGTTCTTCCACCTCACTTTACGAGGCAGCCATCTTGGCACACTTATTGATCAGGAGACAAGACGACTAATCCCCCTAAGGTCATTAAATGTACTTAATTAAAGAGCAGTTAGCAAGCTTCTCTTTGCTAAAGTAATGTGGCTGTTAAAAGTGATTTGTACTTTACCAATATAGTAGCTATTAATCTGAAGGTCAATTTGTCATTTATATTTTCCCAAACAATTATATTTGGTGGGCCGAATGCACTTGAGATACATGACGTGGCCGGCTGATGTGTGCTTCTGTAATTGTCGGCTTGGAACGACTTTGTCTAGTTGCTCTATTTGATTAGTAGAATAGCCATCTCAGACATCGGTGTGACACCCGTAGGTGTGACACCCGTAGGTGTGACACCTGTCATCATGTCCTTCCCTGTCTAAAGTTGTGAATGCTTTTTTGATAGGTATTGGAGGGAGTGTGCTTGTGACAGGCTGTGTTCCAGATTCCTTTGAAATGAAGAATGAAAGAACCATACAAAGTTGTGTTATGGGATGGTGGCTAATTTAAGAAAAGAAATCAAAACCTAGTTTTCAAGGCTTGTAGCTGAAAGTCATGGGCTGCTGGATTTCATGGTATAATCATAGGCTAATACAGGGATTGACTATATGGACTGGCCTCCTGTGGTTTCCTCCATGTGGTCCTTTAAGTGACTCTCCGGTTCTATCTGCACCATGGCCACTGCTCAACGGTGAGGCAGACATGTGGGCAGATGCTTAGGTACCACCCAGGGGTTCCTGAGGGAAGGAGCAGCCAGGATAGAGACTAGGCTACACAGGTGCTCCCGTTGGGAGGACTGACCAAACATGCCAGCTGCAGGCCTGGGGAGTAGAGCACAGCAATCACTGGAGGGTGAGCAAATCTGAGTGTGAGCTGCTAATTACCTTCTGAGCCATCTCACTTCCTTCTTTGCTCCTTGTTTCTTCCCTGGAAAATGGATTCCCTACAGTCAACCATCTGATTTCAGAACATGTAAGAAAACAGCCCTACAGGGAAAAGAAAACCCAACCAAACAATGCGGCTTTATTGACAGAGGTCCTTTTCAGTCTGTGTCTCAAATTACAGTCGCAAAGGTTAGACAATGATAAATGGGGATTAAGCAACAGAGTAAAAAAGCCCTGAGCTCCATGCCTTTAACCGACATGGATGGAGAAACTTGACCCATTCCAACTGTGGATCCCTTTGCAATGAAAACATCTGCTTTCTTTTGACGTCACCCTCCAGAGCCGAGCAAATGTATAAAACCTAACAATAAGGAGGCTAGAAAGGAGACCACGGCCTCCAGCACACTGTCCTTTACTGCTCTGTAGTGTCTGTGTGTAACTCTGAACTGCTCGGCTGATCATAAACTACTTCTTCTTTTTTTTTTTTTTTCCGAGACAGGGTCTCTCTGTGTATCCTTGGCTGTCCTGGACTCACTTGGTCCAGACCAGGCTGGCATCGAACTCACAGCGATCCGCCTGCCTCTGCCTCCCGAGTGCTGGGATTAAAGGCGTGCGCCACCCACGCCGGCTACCAGATGGAGACATGCGTGCGTTCTAGGTCCCGAGTCGTTATCTCTGGCAGGTTCTCTTCCGTGGTGGTAAGGTGTAACAGACCTATCACGCACGAGAAGGTTCTGCACTGCACCCGAACAGCCTCTGAGAAGCCCAGTTCCGCGTGGGCGTGTCACTAGCTGGCAACACTCTGTCTGAAGCTTGAATGCTGAGGTCAGGCTGCCCTTAAAGCCTAGAAACCAGGGATGGGCTGTGAGCACAACAGTGCTGCGGCGGCAGCAGCAGCAGCACCTGCTCCTCCATCCTACCGGGCATGAGGTTGTCCCTCATGTCACACTCCTGCCTGGGAAGTGAGACCAGCTTTTCAGGCTTGAGGTTGCAGAGATCACACCAAATGATAGGACCCTTGGATGCACTAATATTGCCAGGCAGGCAGAGACCAGAGGGATGAACAGCGAGGAGAAGCAAGAGACTCATGTCCCAGGATCGGCCCTGGTACCGGAAACAGAAGCTCAAAGGGGACCCTTGTTGCTGAATCTGATTCTTTTATTTTTAATTTAAATAATTTATTCAGATTACATCTGAATTGTTATCCCCTCACTTGCATCTTCCCGTTCCCCCTCCCTCCCATAAGGTGAAATAGTCTGAGTCTGATCCTTTGTGTCTGGGTAAGCGGTGGAAGAGTGCAGTGGTAACATTACCATGGGGCCGGGCAGAAGATTTCTTGGGTTTTCTCTTCTCTTGTAGATGATTTCATCCCACAGGCAAAATTAACCAAACTCCAGGTAGCAGCTTTTTACACTGTATGGTATATGTGCCAGTATGGTGTTATGGTGTGGTAGGTGTCGAGCGCTTACCCCTTTATTTAAATACTTTATTGATCTGAGGATTTGTGTATCTGCAGCTGCAGAATCCACAATGTAATTAACCAGGTCCTCAGGTGGAACTCTGATTTGTGTCCTGAGCAGATTTCCTCTGTCCCTCTTGCATGTTCAAGTTTGCCAATGTCATAGCCACTTCCAGGGCATCTCTTTAGTATTCCTCTGGCGACTATTATGGTTGATTTAAAAATACACTCATTTAGATATTTTCAAGCTGCTTACCAGTTAACAGTAGTTATAATGTCCTATTTATCTAATACAGTTGCTTCTGTTGTTTTGATAATCAGATAAGGGTCATTAAGCCTTTTTTGAGATTAAATAGCACAAAACCATTTTTTCTGTTTATGTGCCCCATTAATATTGGAGCTTATGCTTTCAGTGGCTTAATGTTTCCATTTTTAAATATCATTTATGTTAATATGGAAAGGCTCTATTATCTAATTGTGAGGATTATTGCCATTACCTTCTAGAATAATCTCTGTAAATATTGGCCTCCATATTTCCTTGAGCTGACAGAATTTATCTTGGGCACTTAGAAGGGGTTCAAAGCTCTGCTCATTACTATTTCTTAGTCATTGTTTTGTTTTTAAACATGACACGTACCTGGTTGCCAGTACTAAGCTTTTTTGCTTACTCTTAAATGGAGCCTTTGTGACATAGCAGAGTCGGGGACCAATGCCACTTTTAAGGCCTCTTGGAATACCACTGTGGGAGGGGGCTGAGAATGTATAAGAGATAAAGGAAATCAAGGCTCGAACACTTTAAACAGATTTGTTTTTGATTTATAATCAAAATTCTCAGAAACAGGAAAAATGAATCAAGTGGCATCTAGTGCCTGGAATTGTGGCCATCACAGCAGCCCAAAGTCTCTATGGTTTTACATCTTAAAAGGTCCAGAAAGCTCCTGTTTTGAACGTCGACTTTTATTATTGATGTAACTACACCAACACACCCATATCTTCTGATTGTCACCAGAAACAAAGTCTGCACACTGTTATGCAGCCTTGATTCCCACGAATTGAGGGAAGCTCTCCCCTTGACACGATCACCAAAGCATGGCTTTGTCTGCTCTTTCCCTCAGCACAAGTAGGGCGACTCCATGCTCACTGTAACCCTTACTGTCCTAAATATGGAGACAGCCTCGCCCAGTGGCGCTGGCACGCATGAATAAATTTCCCAGGTTCCTCTGTTTCCTTAGGAGCCTCTTCTTTCTTCTCATGGTCCATGACTCAGACCTCTTAATATTATGTCTCTTCAGATAATGTGGTATTAACATCTTCCTATCTGTGGGACCCTCCATGTAAAAACCAGGTGGGAATGTGGAAAAGTTGACAAGAGTGTGGAAATTGTAAGGATCTCTGCAAACAGCCTTGTGTTTCTTAATGACATGGTCAACACCACCTAATCCTTGGTTCTGTTAGAAAGATTAAAATAAATAAGTATACATAGTGTTTTTGTTTACTGTTGTTGTTGCTGCTGTTCTTTAGAGACAGGGTCTTATTATGCAGAACAGGCTGGCTTCAAATTCACTATCTTCCCCTGCCTCAGACATGCTAGGACTATGGGGCTGTGCCATCAGGCCTAGGTCATAGATAGATTTCGTAAATGCTAAAATATCATATGAACTTTAGAGGACACCAAAACCAGTGGAAATGTGTGTGGCTGTAAAGCCTTCAGCAGCATATATGATGTGTTGGCTCCACCCAAATGCTCTATATTACGTCTTACAAAACTGCCCTCTTCTAGTGCTGGATAAACTGAAACATTGAGGAACTCGTCGAAGAGTTACACTGCTAATAAATGAGTGAGCTGAAATGGGGCTTCGGAGACCTTGTTAATGAGCAAAAAATTACCCTGCCATGGGAACAACAAAACAGTAGTGAGGAAGATGATTTCTGATTTTTAAAAAATCTGTATCTCCTTCACACAGAGGGAAGTTGGACTTTTATTTATTCAGTTTTCCTTTTTGTTTTTGTTTTGTTTTGTTTTTTTCTTAATCATTGACCCAGCTCCAAAGCAAATTCTCCTTTATAAAGTTGAAGGATGCTCTGTATGTAGAAATGTAACACACATACCCTACGATAGTAGGTCAGCAATCTCATTTCCTCTGGCTAGTCACTGTGTTGTTAAGAACAGCAACATTTAAATAGTAATGTAATATTTTCATTTGATATGAAATATTAATGTCGATCCTAAACTCTATTTTCAAAGAAATTATTGGTCACATCTGTGTCTACAGTATATTCTGTTACTGCCCTTATCGTGGCTGCTGTCTTTGATTTAGGCAAAATGCATTAAGCTTGTATTTATCTCTCCTCAGGTATTCATGACACTTGAAAGATGGTTTAGTTATACTTGCGCTCCTCAGCCCAAGCATGCGCTCTGCCGATTGGGATCACGGTGCATGCTAGAAGATGCGATGGTCCTTGTTGCCCCGGGAAACAGTCCACCACACCACAAACTCTCCAGTGAGGCCTGGTCCCTATTCCTTCTCACAGCAGAACGTGGTTTTACCCTGAGTTTCCTCAGTCCTTTCATCTTTGCATACCAGTGCCCTCTCCACCAATTCCATCCTGGAGGACACTGCTTCGTGGGCGTCACGTAGCATCATACTGCTTTCGTGCCACGTGACGACATGGAAGTATAGCTCTGTATAGTACTTGGCTTTCTTATTTTTCTGAACTTTGTAGCTTATTTCTTCTGAACTCAAAGCCCCTAGACTGCTTATTTGAAACAAATCTCGGTCCTTTCCCAGTTCTTTGGCAGAAAGGGGGGCTATACGGGAAGATCATGGTTACTATCACATACCTTCTGGACTTTTGGAGATTTGGGGGCGGGTACTGTGGAGTATAGGGCAAAGCATTATCTCTCGCCTGCTATGTATTTACTGCTCTGCGTTCTGCTGTTCCCGTCACATCATAGTAAATGAGCTGCACTGGGCTCCATCAAGTGACCACGAGACCCTTATGTTCCTGCTCAGTCACACTTCTTGGGAGACTCTGATATCCTTCAACTCTGGTGTTTTCACCTTGTTTTTTTTTTTTTTTCAGGAGAAACATAATGCATTTTCTCTGGCTCAGAATTTAGATATGAGGAGAGAATAATACAAACTAGGTGCTGCTGAAATAGAAGTGTTGGAGTAGACAGGAGGGAAGTAGGCACCTGCATGAATGTGTGCACAGCCACACAAAATTGCCTGTATGTATGTCTGTGTAAGGTCATTGATGGTCATCCTACTAAATTTACTTACCTTTACATTTTTCTTTTTTTTTTTTTTTTCTTCTTAACAGTGAGTGGCTGAGGTACAGCACAGTTTATCTTGTAGAAGAAGGTGTGGCCACAGTTCCCTTTTACTGTCCAGCAGAAGTCTTGCAGCAGCCATCCTGTCGGACTGCAGAACACCTGAGAGCTACCCTACAACTCCTCAGTCTTAAGTTTGGGCCTACAATCTGCCTTTCTATTTAAAATTTCGCTCAATTATTTACTTGTTGCTAGCAGTTTCATGTTTAATCCCCAAACTTTTTGAATTATTAACATTTTAATCAGTAAGAATATATAATTTAGGGCTCAAACAGCTAAGCCTGTAGTCCTTATTTGTTTTTATCTTGTTTGTCTTTCATGTATTTCCTGCTGTGCGCAGATGACTCTTTGTGCCCTCTTTATCCTAAGTGATGGGAGAGACAGCCGTGAGCAGAGTAACTGTATCCACTTGTGAGGAGCCGGAGCTTCCTGAGGAAATGGTCCTTGTGCTTCAGCGAGGCAAGGTGGTGAGTGTTAGGAAGCTGGAGCGGGACAGGCTGAGGATGGCATGGCTGTGGCTGTCTACATCTACAATAGGGCATGAAAACAGGAGAAGGAAGAGTCGTTGCATATGTTTTAATACAGTGAAGGCTGGGCCAGTCTGTCACCACTCTCTGTACCTCAGGAGTTAGAATGGAGTGAGAATGGTAGATTTCACAATGCTTACCAATCATTACATCTGATCAAGTGGAAATCTGATGGCTCTCAGGACCTTAAAGAGATCACCTTGACCAGAGACAAGCATAGGGTGAAGAAACATTCTCTACGAAAGGAGATAAAAAAAAAAAAAAAGTAAAACAAATACTTTGTATTTTATTTCACCATTAGGCACAATATCTATCATGCGCAAGGCTGATATTTTTCCCAAATGAAAGCTTCTAGAAAGATATTCTACACATTAATCTGCACATTGAAAGTAAGCCAGAATGGACACACGATTCATTGACAATCAACTAGAAGTTTCTATTCTAGAAAGTGCATGGGTCCAGATAGAAATATTTAAGAGATTGATATTTGTGGGATATGCTTCCTTGTGGCACACGCAACATGATTTTCAAATCAGTCACCAGAGCCATGGTTCTCTTTATTCTAAGAAGTCTCAGTAAGAGTCCTTCCTTGGGATTCCCAGTCGCCAACTCTGTTTTCTTATAACATTTATTTTCATTCAGGACTTTGTGTTAAACAAAGATCTCCTTTCTCCAGACCCATGTCTGTGATAAAATGTACAGCCTTATCTCTAAGAACAGTGCCTGCCCTCCATCTTGGCAGATGAATATGTAATTTTCAGGTTGTTGATTAAAATGAAAAGTCGGAGTGTGCACATGAATGTCTGGTCACAGTTTTAAAAGGCTGACAGAGTATCTTCCCTTCGTCTTTACAACTCAACAGCGTGAGTTCTTGTCTAAACGGCAAGCCCCCTGCTGTATCTCTTAAAGACAAACGAACCTGCGTGTGAACCAGAGCCAGGAAGACTTTGGCTGAGTGGCTGTGCTTGGAGCCAGTGCCCCATGAGGGCCCCATACTGTTCCTCTGTTCTGCTGCCTCAGAATTCTTGGCCATTGATATTCAAGCACCATATACTCTTGGGGTTTCCTTTGGCACTCAAGAGAAACCCAGCTTTAGATCATAATAGGCCAGCTACCAGTGAAGAGCACAATGTTATCAGTCTGCTTTTACCTTGGCACCTTGCAAAGGGGCTGGGTGTGGAGAAGAGGGGAAAAGCACGAGAGAAGGGAATTCTCAATGGATATGAGCGACCGTGGAGACATGTCTGAATGCTGTGCATGGGAGTCACTGGTGAGATGCAAGGCTCCCTCAAGTAGCGGTGGGTGAGGGTAAGGCAGTTACCACTGATGTGGTTGCATTGAAAGAGACCATTTTTCATAGTTGCATCTTAAAGTGTAATGAGACACAAGGTGATTGCAAAATCTTTAGCTGCTTGGAGCACATTCTGAAAGCATTCCTGTTTTCCAAGCCCCTGTCAGAGATGCACAGAGGAGAAAGCATTTACCGTCTGGTTCTGAAACCAGCCCTTCCCTAGCTGTCCAGGTCAGTCTTTAGTTTACCTTGCCTCATGGAGCCACAGTAGTTAGGATGGAGAAGGAAAAATGGCCCCCTCACTCTTCCTTCTGCCTGCATGTAAGTCTGTGAACCACATGTGTGCCTAGTGTCCAGGGATGCCAGAAAAGCGTGTTGAGTCCCCTAAAACTGGAGTTGGAGATGGTTGTGAGTCACCATGTGGTACTGGGAAGTGAACCCAGGTCCTCTGCAAGAGCAAGTGCTCTTAAACCGAGCCAACTTTCCAGTCCCAACTTCACTTCTTATTTTTTTTTCTGAATGTTTGTACATACATGTGAATGATGCTTGGGTGGAGGGTGTTCATGTGTGTGAGTATGCACATGAGTGGTCCACAGCCCAGAGGGTAGTGTTGGCCATTGCTCTTCATCGTTCACTTTGTTTGAGGCAGCCTCTGTCACTGGTTCCTGCTGGGTTACCTAGGATGGCTGCTCCAAAAGCCTCCAGGGGCTCCCCTCTCTCCTCCTCCCTCATGGCTGTGGAAACTCTGGGCTTATAGATGTGGCTCCCACATATGGCTTCACATGGGTTCTAGAGATGCAAACCCAGTTGTCATGCTCCATGCAGCAAATTTACCACCCAGTGAACCTTCGCAGCCTGTGTTGTCTTCTCTTAGTGAGAAGATATGGGAATAGAGTTTACATGGGATCCAGTGTGTCTCATCTCTGCCATCATAACAGGTGATTCGTTGAAGCAAACTTGTTTTTTTTTTGTTGTTGTTGTTGTTGTTGTTTAATAAGTGGAAATACATTTTGCTTTGTATGAAGCTACTGTATGAAGCACTTAAGATTAAAGATAGAATGAATGAATAGAAAACTATACGCAATCACCCAGGATTTAGCTGTTGACCAAGCTGTTGATTCTAAATAAGGCTTTAGTAATTGAGGGATGCCTCTCAGAGGAAGGAGATTTATCAGCATCTCTCAAGAGCATGCACATCTTTGGAAAACCCAGGGACAAGAGCAGAGACACAACAGATACACATAGAGTAAGTTGATGGACAGTCTGGGTAGTACAGAATGAATAAATGTATTGAGCTGGCTCATTTTATGTCAGTTCAATAGAGCTAAAGTCATCTGAGAGGAGGAAACCTCTGTTAAAATACTTTCATGAGACCAGGCTCTATGTAGACTTGTAGGGTATTTTCTTAATTAGTGATTGATAGGGGAGGGCCCAGCCCATTGCTTCATTCCTGGGCGAATGGATCTGGCTTCTATAAGAAAGCAGACTGACAAACATTAGGGAGTGATAGAGTCTAAAATAGAGGTCTTTATTGGGTCCCTCCCCTCAGAGCTTGGGGAACTCCACAGAAGAAGGGGAGGAAGAATTGCAGGAGCCTGAGGGGTCAAGAAAACCAGGAGATGACAGCTCATAGAATCACCTACGCATGGCTCATAAGGGGCTTCCAGAGTCTGAGGCAGCAGGCACGACACCTGAGCAGCTCTGTGCTAGCTCCTCAGCAACTAAGTTATGGACACTAGCTTGATGTCTTTGTGAGACTCCTAGCAGTTGATTGCCAATGTCTCTGACTCTTTTTTTCCCACTCTTTTTTCACCTATTGGATTGCCTTGCCCAGTTTTATTGGATAAGAGGGTCTGGACCTAGATTTATTGGATCTTTTTATGCCCTGTCTTGTGGATGTACTTTGGAGAGCTGATCATTTCTTAAGGGAAACAGAAGAAGTGGATCTGGGGACAGGAAGGTGGAGATAGGGAACTGTGAGGCGTGGAGGGAGGGGAAACTGGTTGGAATGTATTGAGTAAGAGAATAATTTTCAAAAGAGGAAAGAAAAGAAAAGAAATCCTTCTGAGCTTGCTATTGGTGGAGGTGGGCAAAGCAGGAAGTGCTATTACTCCTCTGTGTCCTTTGCCTCAGCTCCTGCCTCCAGGTTCCTGCCATGCTTGAGTTCCTGTTCTGATTTCCTTTTATGATACACAGTGATGGCGTTTACTCGCTATTGAGTGTTTAAAGGAAATGACAGTTTTCTCTAGGGCGGAATATTTGCTGGATAAATGAATGATTAGATACATGAATAGATACAGGAAGTGATGATGGTAAGTGTGTCAGTAGTTTTGCACAGATGGAGTGTGGTCAAAGAGACCTGTCCACAAGATGATGTAGTCAGATAGACAACTCTGCTGGAACAAGCAGGGCTGCCCAGAGGACAGCTAAAAGATGGGGAGGACATGGAGGCAGCAACGTACGACCTGCCGATGGGCTTCTACAGGGGAGATTTTTAAACAGATTACTTTGAGAGAAAGGTACTTGGCTCTAGAAACTGTAGACCCTGGTGACTGTGAGATACTGGGGTGATGTGTTGAGATAGCTGGCTAGACAGCAGATACAAGTGCATCACCTGCTCCAGAAGCCTGTGTAATATTTGGACACCAATGTCTCCAAGGCATGGGGAATGTGGGAGTTCAGAATGGAGCTTTGGGATGTCTTTCAATCATAGGTGACATCTAAGCAAAAAAAAAAAAAAAAAATAGTTGGGGTGGAATGTGGGTATACTAAGGCCCCAGAGACCCAAACAGAGCCAAATAAACCTACAAAGAACAAACCTACCAGGTAACCAAACTGGGAGTAGGACATGCAAATAGGCCTGGCCCTCCCTCCGTCCCTTCCTCCATCCTCCCTCCCTCCCCTCCCACCTCTCTTTTTCTTTTAGATAAGGTTTTGTGTAGCACAAACTGATCTTCATTTCACTATATAACTGAGGATGACCTTGAACTTCTCATCCCTCTGCCTCCACCTCCCCAGTGATTTGGTTGCAAAAATATGCCACGATATCTGGGAACCATGGTAGTGGGTGTGAGTCAGGGCTTTGGGTAAGCACTCTACCAACTGGGAAACACCCCAGCCTGGCAATGGCTATGTCTTAACTGTTCACTGAAACACTTTGAGAAATTACACACATTGGACTTATCACACATAAATTCTTGATTGAGTCAGTTTGGTGTCTTTACCCATCACAGTGCCACTAGCTGCTGACTTAGGGTGACTGACTGTGTGCATTTAACTTGGCTGATGAATGTTTACAGGGCAGTGGTACTTCTTGATAGTTTATCAAAATATACTTATTTATTATTTTGTATCAAGGTTGTCTTTATTGGTATTTAGTAATAAGAGACAAATGCTTTGTATCTAATCCTAACATTAGGGCACTAGTACTGACTCAGGAATTTTGTTAAAGAGCAGGCACGGATACCAGTGAACACTGAACATACTTGGTTTAGAACATAAGATTATTTTCCATAATGGAGGAGGAAGGGAGGGGTGTTTGGACCGTCCACACAAAACCTCAGACTTTAGACTAGCTCAGATCTCGTTCTCAACAACCATCTTTGGGGATGAGTCAAGCTTAGACTCCAGTGGGCATCTTGCCAGGTCCTCACATGTTCCACAGTGGAAGATGAGCTGTCAGTCTGCAGGGCGAGCAAGTGGTGGGGGTTATGCTTGTGTACTTCTGCACTAACCCAACCGAGCTCTGAGGGGAAACTGCCCTGCTTCCCGGCAGGCATTGAACCATTAGTCACCAGCTAAGCCAGCCGCAGCACATGTGTCTTTTGGGACCCAAGAGCCACCGTTCCTTCCAGAAAACCAGCGAAAGTATGGTACAAAGGGGAAGCTAATTAATTTTACAAATAATAACAAACCCAGATAAGGTAAATGAGATCATGGAAGATGACTGAGAAATGTGCTGTGCTTTTTCTGTCTTACCACATATGTTGGTTTTTGTTGTTGTTGTCATTTTTTGTAAATTAGAATGTTAATGTACATATAAATCTGGTTGCTGCTTATGCCATGAAGCTCTTATCTATTTTTCCATGAGACAAATGATGGCTGTTTAGATTTTATTAGAAGGATTAGTTGTGTTTTGAGCTTGTTTATGAAATGAAGGCTTGAAGAACCAAATTCCTTCAATGTGCCCACATATTCTACCATTATTCATTAGTAACTTGCTGTGAGTGATTGAAAGGACAGTTTTTTACTTTCATCTTGAAAATTAGAGTATATATCTTAGAGTTAAATGCTGAACTATTGATTATGGCCTGCATAGGGGATAGAGTTGTAATTCAGGCTTCATTTACCATGAGGCACTGAGAAGTCTAATTTACTTAACCCCACATTAGCTTTCATTTAGACTATGAGAATTAATTTTTAGAGAAAAATCTGTGAGTTCTCTTAAAAATAATTAAATAGGTTCTTGATGGAGAAGCAGAGAAACATAAACTCACACAAAATATACTCTTTCACAAATCAGCCAGTATATTTCTATGTTCTAGAAAACCAAGAGGGAATAAAACTACAGAGTGAATATAGATCCAAATATTCTTACACTAAGCAGTCATAATGGCTTCTCTTTGCTCCAGGAACCCAGAGGATGGAAATACACAGTAGCGACTAGGATACAGCTCTTGGGTTTTAGAGTTCTAATGTACTCCACTCTGTAGACAACACCAAATAGCTGTGGTGTAAAGATATTTATACCAGATAATTCTTTAAAAAAATCAATATATTGTTTTCCTTATATTCAGTGTACTACATGGACTTAGAATAACACAGTCATACCCTTACAACAATAAATAAATAATGGAGACAGGTGAAAATAAAGGGAAATACAGGCAGGCACTGAACTAATAATAACTCAAAGCTGGGATCACAGTCTGGGGAAACCAACCAGTCACTAGAGTGCTTGCTGCAAACCCAGGAGGACCTGGCGGCACCAATGCTCTGGGATCCACATTAAAATCTGAATATGGCAGACTGTGACAAATTCCAATACTGAGGTATGCACAACAGGAAGATCCCTGGCTGCCTAGACAGTTGGCCATGTCAGCAAGACCCAGGTTCAGTGAGAACCCCTATCTCAGGCAATGAGGTGGAGAGTGATTAAGGGGACAGGCAACATTGACCTCTGGTCTCTATACACAGGGTGCCTGATCTTGGAGGCATCTCTAAAATTCTCTGTAAACACAGAGATGGAATATTTCAGCTGATAGGTGTGAGAGAGGCAGCCCATTTATAGCAACAATGGCATATACATGCTAATAAATAATTTGTATTTTAGATGGCAACTTTCATAATCACCCAGATACACTGTTATAGGAGCATCAGATCTACAGTACATGCCTTCATCTTTTCTCTCTACATCTTTAGTGAGCACAGATGATACAGTGTTAATTATTGGGATTGGCTCACAAATCTCATGTTAAAACTACAACATTCAGAAAATATTTGCACATAGGCAGAAAGTTAGTCTCCACTTGCCATATGTCTTTCATCACCAGGCCATGGATAAATGAGTTACTTGGGACTTGTATTTAAAGGCTGGTAATCAGGAAAGTTGTCCTTTTTTTTTTTTTTTTAAATGAGTTGTGTAAATACTTTGCAATATTACTGAAATATCTTGATTGCCTTTATGAATGTATTTAATGAGTTCCACTCAACATGTGATGCTATTTACCTTATGGAAAGCAATGACTCTCTCTACCCAGACACTGTGCACACCCAGGGGAATATTGCTTTTTTGCCTGTGGTGTAAGTTGAACCAGAAAGCTCTGAATCCAACTGTTAGTCACTCTGCTGTGCCTGTGTGAGCTGTGCATTGTGCCCACGGGAGATCTGGGCTGGGGACCGTCTGTCCAGGAGTCTCTGGTCTGGAATCCAAGCTTAATTGAATAGCAGCAGGGGCTTTGGTTGGAATCGATGAGCTGGACAGTCAAGATGGCTACAAGGTCAAGAAGCAGCCTGGCAGGAAGTGGAGCCTACGTCACGGGGGCCCCAGACGATCACCTTCCAAGTTACTGAGTTGCTGAGCAGACTTGCTTTATTGTAGAATGAGAAAGAAGGAAGTCAGTGTAACAGCTATGATTCCAGAACATTCCCAGTCAGTGTAGCATATAGGCAAAGCTCTTATTTTTAAATCTTTTAAAAAAATGTTTTATTAGCATATATTAATTACACATAATAAGTTTCATTACAACAGTCTCATAAATGTACATAATATAGTTTGGTCATTCACACTGCTTGTTACTGTCTCTTGCCCCCTTCTTATTCATAATAACTCCTTTCGCCTTTTCAATCAGTCCACTTCATGTCATGTGTGTGTGTGTGTGTGTGTTTGTGTGTGTGTGTGTGTGTGTGTGTGTCCCAGTGAGGTTCACCAGAGTTGTTTTGCAGGATCATGGGCGAGAACTTGTTTACAGGACTATGTGTGCCTTACCAGTGCCTGTAAGTCTCACTCTCCTCAATCAACCTTCGACTGTCTAAAACCTTAGGGAGGTGTAGACCCCCAAAGCTCTTCCCCATCCTGTGACAGGGTACTGATAGGCCCAATCCATGGAAATCATGTGCGTATAATTGCAGCTTCTGTAAGTTGAACAGCGCAACATCCACGCAATGCCTGGAAGTCAACGTCCCCCACTCCTCCCCTCCCTTCCTTTTTCTCCTACATTCTTTCTGCCCCTTCTGTGATATTCGCTGAGCCATGAAGGAGGTGTTAAGAGATATCTTAGGACAATAAAGTTGTTCAGTCTTTATATTTTAACCTTTTTGTCAGAACCTTCTTGTTTTTAACTCTATGTTTTCCTTCTGTGACTTTAGAGTTCACTCATTATATTATATTTGTGTCTGAGAAATGGATAATTCTGGTGAGCACCCAGTATGGACTATAGACACTACACAAGTTATTAATATGCTTAAATAAACAGAACTAGACATGTTAGCAGCCCTTCGTCTCAGTGTCTGGCAGTGGCTCTGGGGAGGCATTGCTTGTGTTGTAGTTTTACACATGAAAAAACAAAAGCTTGCTTGAGGCATGCAGTTACGAGCTGTATGGCAGCAAATCGGAATCTGGACACTTGCTGCTGCAATTATCTTCTCACTTATTTACTTACTTGTATGTAGTTTGTTGAATTTGTATTTATGCCTAGTAAAATTCCTCCCCTGTGAATGTACAGTTCAGTAAGTTTTCATAGGAATGGACAATCTAGTCACCCTCACATCTATCAAGATATAAATGAGAATTCTGTTCCCATCCCCCAAAGTCTCTTCATACAGCTTTGCCCAGCCAGCCTCTGATGACCACGTTTATTTCTGATTCCATAATGTTTATTATCCATACTATTATAATAGCGACATACTGTGGTCTCAGTCCGTTGTCTCTGAATTGGTTCACTTAAAGGGATTTTCAAGATTTGTCCACCAGTGGTTCATACCTTTTGCTAAGTGGTATTTCATTTAATGAAGGTGCCATCTTATGTTGGACATTTAGTTGTTTTCAGTTCTTGGTTACTATGAATAAAGCCACAACCAACATTTGTGTAAGCATCTGTGTGATATGTTTTTCATGTACGTTAAATTTTTTTGTTGTTGTTCATGACAGGATTTCTCTGTGTAGCCTTGGCTGTCCTGGACTCACTTTGTAGACCAGGCTGGCCTCAAACTCACAGCAATCAGCCTGCCTCTGCCTCCCTGAGTGCTAGGATTAAAGGCATGTGCCACCATGCCTGGCTTACATTAAAATTTTTAATTAATTAACTAAATTTTATGCATACGGACTTCCTGCTGACAAGCATGTATGTGCACCGTATGTGTGTCTGCGGCCTGCAGAGGCCAGAAGAGGGTGTCAGATCCCCTGGACCTAGAATTAGAAATGTCTGTGAGCCACCATGTGGGTTTTGGGAATCGAACTGGGTCTCTGGAAATCCGAAAGTCAAGTGAACAAACCTTTTTTTTTTTTTTTTTTTTTTTTAAGACGAACCAAAGAACAGGATTCCATGCCGCAGGTGTTGACAGTTTGAAGACAATGAGAGCTAAACTTGGCTTGTAGATTTGGCCAATGGGAGGCCACTGACAATTTTAAGGCAGGTTTATCCAATGTACTGTAAACCTCATAAGAACAAGAGGAAGCAAGCAGTGAACCCATGGAGGCAGCAAGTACAGACCCTACTTTTACAAGCTTCAGCTATGAAAGGCTTAGGTGGAAATAAAAGATGATGCTATAATTTAAAAGAATTCAAGCTCTGAAATCAAGGAAAAAAGAGGTTTGGACCCATCCGTGCCAAAAGAAAAGAAATTAGGTTCTCTCTTTGTAAGCTCGGGGTGAGACAGAGGGATTGCACTGGGGGTGGGCGATGTGCATCCTTCATTGCTTTATACTCCCCCCGACCTGCACCCACCTCCCCCCACCCCACTGCCTCTCCATGTGGCCTAATGTTCAGACATCTCTGTGGTCCACACAGAGAACTACTTTTCCCTGAAACACTTGAAACTGGCACCAAAAGGCGGAAGAAGGTAAGCCATGGATGTTATATTTTGAGTGCTGTTAAAAGTGGGTCTTGGAGTTGGTGGGGTGTGCTACGGGAGGCAGGGCTGGGATGGTACAGACTCTGAGGTCCTGATGTAGGTTTAATGAAATAGAGGATGAAGGGAGGAGGAGCAAAGAGCAGGTTAGTGATTAGCTTCAGCTCAACACTCATGGAGGTGTGTGGATTGATAGCAAGGGCAGAGAGGTGTTTGAATGTTTGGTCTGTGGTGGGGGTGGGGTAGGGTAGGGGATGGAGGGGTGATATGAAATTATTACGGTGGGTAGGGTAGGGGGCGGGGTAGGGTGGGGGGATATGAAACTATTAGGAGGTGTGGCCTTGCTGGAGTGGGCGTGATCTTGTTGAAGGCAGTTTGTCACTGGGCAGTGTGGCACACAGACTCTTTCTGCTGCCTGTGGATCAAGATGTAGAACTCTCAGCTCCTCCTCCAGCATCCTGCCTGCCTGCACACCGCCATGCTTTTTACCATGGTGATAATGGACTAAATTTCTGAAACTGCAAGCCTGCCCCGATTCAATGTGTGCCTTATAAGAGTGGCCTTGGTCATGGTGACTCTTCATAACGACGGAGCCCTAACTAAGGCCCCTAGTGCCTATGATGTCCCACAGATATCAGGAGCCTAATGACGCCTGGCATCAGCGGTCTCTAGAGAAACAGCTCAGCTCTAAAAATCTACCATACACACTGAGACACCCATCTGTCTATCCAAATGTAGACCCCACACAAATGGGCCATGAGATAAGTCCCAGTAACTCACTCTGCAACTACTGTAGAACGCTTCCCATCCACCAACCTCAGCTGTACATTTTCTGTTTTGAGTAGATTCTCAGCTAATCCCCTACAGTTTATTTGAAACACTTGCCTGTCTCTTCATGCCCTTGGCAAATAGCTTTCCTTAGTCATATCACCATCGTTCCTAGATTGTTTCACATGAAATTACTACAATGCCCTCTCTGTAGATAAAGAAGTATAAGCATTGTGAGTGTTGCATTAAAATGATGAAACAGGATTCTATAAGATGGAGCTATTGGGATTCTTGGGGGTGAATTTTGGGCAACAGTGTTTTGTTTTGTTTTGTTGTTGTTGTTGTTGTTGTTAAAGTACCACAATCTATGGTGTAGCTCAGGTTTGAGGGTCTCAGAAGACTGCTTGGGCTGAAATCTGAAATCTAGTGTTTTCAATGCATACTGCTGGGTGTGGTACCTTCCTTAGACTAAACTCTTTCACTAAACAAAAGTGGGTAACCATTTTCTCCCCGAAGATTTAAGTTACATTACCTTTAGGTTGGTATACAATGCATGGTGTCACAGGTCTTGTGTTTCAAGTTGCACAGGAGACATGAATTCTCTATCCCAGCTTTGTTGCTTATTCTAGTACTACTGGGAAAATGTGAGAGGCCTTCAGGTAGAGACTCGGGAGATGTCAGGCGCCAACAGTACAAATGTAATGAAGAGAAGAAGCAAGAAAACACTGTTGTATTCTGTCCATCAGATTGTGTCCCTAGGTTACAATTTGCTCGGTGGAGCTTAGCTAGTGAGAGGCGAGTAAATGTGGGGTGGGGGTGGCCCTCGCTACTCGAGGTTTTCCTTCCTGGGCAGCACACCACTTGTTTGAGGTCCCGTCTCAAGGAACAAGGCACATTGTATTCTGGGTCTGATAAAGTGATATTATTTTTATAAGTGTGCAAGACTCAAGACTGTGTGCAAGACCACCTACCTCCCTTTCCCTCTGATCACCAGCAGGCCCCCTCTTCTCTCTTCCGACCATCAGCAGGGCACCCCTCTTCCCTCTTCCGACCATCAGCAGGGCACCCCTCTTCCCTCTTCCGACCGTCAGCAGGGTACCCCTCTTCCCTCTTCTGACCATCAGCAGGGCACCCCTCTTCCCTCTTCTGACCATCAGCAGGGCACCCCTTTTCCCTCTTCTGGTGCCCAGGTTGCCTTTCTTCTCATCTTTCCCAGGACTGATTTTCTTCCCAACATATCCTGGGTTGACAATATGAGTATTTTGAGAAGGGCTGGACTGCGTAACTCTCAGTCTCCCTCATACAAATGTTTTTTCTACTTAGGGGACTTCTCATTCTCTGAAGCACTGTAGGTCTCTTAAGACAAAATCTTACACTAAATCTTGACACTATCATTTAAAAGTTTGGGAACATTCTGTGAATCCAGGTAACCGATGATGTGGAATGTAGCCACACTGAAAATCTGGCTGTAGACTTAGGTCTTAATTCTCAGGAGACAGTGCCTAAGCCCTTTGTCCCGCTTTTAAAACCTGTACATTGTACCTGCCAGGACTAATGCATTGTATCAAACCAGTGGACATTATTGTATGTTAGGCTCTTTCTGTCAGAGATCTAGGGGAGGGAAATGGGGCAGAAGAGGGAGCGAGGATGGGAAGGGGAAGACAAACGTGAGGGGATACCAATCGGGATGTAGTCTGAATAAATTATAATAAATTTAAAAAATCTATAACAGTAAAAAAATTTTAAATAAACAAATTTTTAAAAATTAAAATTAAAAAAAAAAAAAGAAAAGGAGACAAAGACCTGAACAGACTTTGTACATCTGTGCTTATGGCAACATTAGTCACAGCAGCCAGAGGTAGAAGCAAGCTACTGTTCCTCAAAAAAGGAATGGATTAGGACACTGTGGTATGTACACATGTAGACATACTTTCCAGAACTGAAAGGGAGGTCAGACATATATGCCACCACACATATAAACCTAGAGGCGTGTGTCAGTCAACTGTGCCAAGTGGCACATGACTCTGTGACCTCCCACTTAATGCACGTGCCAGCCAAGGTAGCTGAATCCAGAGATGGAAGCAGCATGTCCAAGGTGGTTTATTTTGATTGCTGACCTGATTAGGCAAAGAAGCTCTTACATGGTCAGGACAGTGCACCTCTGCATGCACACCTGGTGCAATGGGGTTATCTAGGAGGGGAAGTGAGCCCTGGTTGTGGACTGTATGGTCCCATAGGATAGAGGCCCAAAGAAAACTAAATGAGGAGAGGAGAAAGCGGGCATCTCGGGTCTCCTTGCTCTCTGCTTCCTGGTCACAGCTGTGAAAGGCGGATCTCTTCTACCCTGTGTGCTCCCTGCCTAGATGGACTGGAAATTCTCAAGCTCTTAGCCAAGGTTAACACCTCCCCCAGGCTTGCTTTCTCTGGTGTTTGACAGAAACCATGAGTATGACTAACATGTGGTAACTGGCGAAGATTAGGAAAAGAACGGCCACACATTGTTAATAGGAGCAGGGCCTTAGGAAGGGAACCATGGGAAGGCTCTGGAGGTGGGTAACAAAGGGTTAAACGACAAAGTGGATGTACTGGTACCATTGAACTACCCACTTACAGTTACGACAGGGTTTGTATTACATATAGTGCCGAACAATAAATTCACACACTTTTCATTGAAAACATTAACCTATAACACAAACTAGGAAAAATATTTCCAGAAGCCATGCCCACTTAACAATGTCCTTAATAAACAGTGTCTAGTAACTTATTTTTAAAAATTTAATGCTCACTAACAACAGAAGCAAAGACTATGTACTGATGAATAATCATGACAAGTTTCATCAAATGTTCAAATTCACTAGCAAAGAAATGAATATTTAAACATAGGAATTAGACTTTATTCACTCCTTGTGAATTAGTGAAGATTAAACATTTGTAACATTTACTGTTGGCGTTTTTTTTATAATTGGTGAGAATTTTTTTATTTATAGCTTTATTGAAAAGATTAGGTAGCATATTTATTCCTTTAAAATCCCCATAGTCTTTGGGAAAGTTATGCCAGATTTGGAATGATTTGAAGATATTTAGGCAAAACTACTCTTTTACTCTTAAAGTAATAGTTTTAAAAAGTGTTAGGGGAATACCAATGTTACTAATCTGACTTTCTTAAAAATCAAGTCAAAAGATTAGAAGAAAATACAACAGTGTGATATGGTAATATTAGTGGTGATTTGAAACTTTTCTTACCAGTGGTTTTTTTTTTTTTTAAAACAAGGGGAAGTGAGGTAGAATAAAATTGTGCTATATTATATTATGCTTATTTCATAATTATGCTACTAAACACACACTCAGTTAATTTTGTCTTTCCTCTCCTCTCTCCTGGCTTGGTAGGTCATATTGAGGACCACCTCCGGTGTTTTCAGTGGTAGTATAAAAGCAAGAAAATGAACCGATAGAGATGACAGTAGCTTAGGACCAGAGTGTCAGGAGCCTTCTAGTCACAGTATGCACAGAGCAGTTTCTGCTACATGTGTAGATGTGGTTAGGACAAGGCTCAGTGGTTAGGAGAAGGCTCAGTGGTTAGGAGAAGGCTCAGTGCTTAGGAGAAGGCTCAGTGCTTAGGAGAAGGCTCAGTGCTTAGGA
>OU015747.1:138895868-138919717 GCA_907169655.1 Acomys percivali
TGCTTAGGAGAAGGCTCAGTGCTTAGGAGAAGGCTCAGTGCTTAGGACAAGGCTCAGTGCTGAGGACAAGGCTCAGTGCTGAGGACAAGGCTCAGTGCTGAGGACAAGGCTCAGTGCTGAGGACAAGGCTCAGTGCTTCGGAGAAGGCTCAGTGCTTTGGAGAAGGCTCAGTGCTTAGGAGAAGGCTCAGTGCTTAGGAGAAGGCTCAGTGCTTAGGAGAAGGCTCAGTGGTTAGGTTTTGCTGCTCTTGCAGGAGCTCGGGCTTGGTTCCCAGCATCCAGTCAGATGGTTTACAATGGCCTAGTGCTCACCTTCCAGGGTATATGACACCCTCTGCTGGACTCCGTGGGACCTACACTCACATGTGCACATCCTATCGCCAACACTTTAAAAACAAAAATGAGTGAGTTCAGTCCTTGTATGAACCATGATGCCATGGAATGTTAAATTCAAAGAGCATCCATGTTGGACTTAACCTGTTAAATCTTTGTCCTTCCTCAGAACCCTTTAGTGGTTTCTCTCCATGCTGCCTGATAGTGTCCCCCAGGCATGCCCTAAGTTTTCCCTTCTGTGAGCTCTCAAAGTTACCGAGTCTTGATCTTGACCTTTGTATTTTATATTTCTCTAAAATGAAAAAAAAAGTGTGTGGTGGAGTGTGGAGTCCAGTATAGACTTTGGACTCCAAGGATGAGCTGCTATGTAATTTTAGCCATTCATCCACTCATTCATCAATTTGACACATACACATATTTGCACAAACAATGTGCTGGAATTTGACTATGCACAGTGGCTCTTTCTTGAGCCATTGAGCATATGGCAAGTCCTAAATTTATCCCTTAGGTGGTTTCTCTCTGAAGATCATTTTCTTCCTCACCCAATGGCTCATCTGGCTTTGGCTAATATATGTCTCATGTTTTTCTAACAGTTCTAGGTGGTCCATTTGTAGACTATTTATTTTCTAGTGTCCAGTCCTACTACCACAAAGAGTTCCTTTTCTGAACTGTGAACATGTGGTCACGCTCCATCCTCATTACACACTATTACACACTACAAATCAAGATAGTCTTTATTCCAGTAGGAAGAAGTATACAATCTCTGTAGTGATCCTTTAAGCTGTTACACTAGATTCATTGGCCCCTACATAAAGTGGTTCCCTTATTACCAATAACTTCAATTTCATCAGCTGCTCACTCAAACCTCTGCTTTGGCCCATGTTGGTTCTTTTTCCTGGGGATCTTTTAAATCTGTTCCATCACAAGAGATATAGAGGGAGCTGGGTACCCTTGAGTCCGCAGGGTCTATTCCTGTAAATCTCAAACGATGACTTTCCATTTCTCCCTGAGATAAAAATCCTTTATTATTTTTTAAAGCACTATCCTGCACTGGGACTTCAAGAATCCCATTAGGCTTAGTACTGATTCGTCAGGCAGTATGTGTGCTGGCTAGTCTTTGTCAACTTGACATGCAAACTAGAGTTATCTGAAAGAAGGCAGTCTCAATAAAGTAGATGCCTCCATTCGGTCCAGCTGTAGGTCATTTTCTTAATTAGTGATTGATGGGAGAGGACCCAGCCCATTGTGGATGGTGACATCCCTAGGCTGATGGTTCTGGGTTCTATAAGAAAGCAGGCAGAGTAAGCCAGTAAGCAGCACCCCTCCATGGCCTCTGCATCAGCTCCTGCCTCCAGGTTCCTGCCTGGTGTGAGTTCTTGCCCTGACTTGCTTTGATGATGAACAGCAATATGGAAGAATAAGCCAAGTAGCACCTCCCCACAACTTGCTCTTTGGTCATGGTGGTTTGTAGCAGCAACAGAATCCCTGACCAAGACCGTGAGAATCCTCAGAATATCAGCACTGTTTTGCACAATAACCTCCATGTTTTTTAGGAAAAGCATCCAGAACACATAAAAATGCTTAATAGTGTATTCTCTGAGATTATATGTCCATCACAGAAAGTCTTTTCTGTGGAAATTTAGAGAATAAATTATTTACTACTCAAGCTTCAGTCTCCTCATATGGAAAACATTGATAATTAACCATTGTTTAAATTTGTTGTTGTTGTCTGAGATAGTATCTCAATGTGTAGCCCTGGGTGGCCTAGAACTCAGTATGTAGACCAGGTTAGGCTCATACTCACAGAATCTGCCTGCCCCTCCCTCTGCTGCCCAGTGCTTGAGCCAACATACTAGGCCTGTGGAGACTTTTGTAAAGATTAATGAGATAGTGCCTCAAACATGATGCTTGGCACACTAGTCCCACAGATAGCATTGCCAGGCTGGCTGCCAGCTTAGAGATCACTCATAAAATTCCTGGTCCACAATTCCTTTCTTTGTGAACAGTATGACTTTGCATGATAATCAGATGTGTTCATGTATGTGGCGTGAGGTAGAAGCCATACTTCTCTGGTCACTGAAGGCAGGAATTTGTGTCAAACAGTGACAATCAGGTCAGCATCTCATTGGAGCACGTTTTATAGCTTCTAACTCAGCGAAGTGATGCCTCAGGCTAGCTGTGTGAGCTGTAATGACAGTGACAGTACTTGCACATGTTCTGAACACTGTGGTGAAAACCTGTTAGCAAGCGCTGATTGTTCAGCCCTTTGCCTAGCCTTGATTATCTCCTGGAGACCTTTGTTTTCTGAACCTCCATATCACACTCTGGGGCACATATTTTTCTCTGAAATTCTCAACAGCAAGGGTGTTTCAGATTTTGTTTTTTTCCCCGTCTTCAGAATAACTTGGTATTTGGAGCAGAGGACCCTAGTATACCCAGAAATTCACTTGTGTTTAATGGCCACTTGTGCAGTTGGTCATTTACTTTGAACAAAACATTTTGGATCCCATGTTGGTGCTGTACATGCGGTCAGGGAGGGAAATTCTCCTTCCATTTTTAATGTCATGTTGGTAGTCCCACAGTTTTGGATTACAGGGCATGTGGGAGTTTGACTTTTTGAATGAGGAGTGTTTGGTCTACCATGAACTACCTCAGGGAACTATACAGAAAAAAGAGCTACAAAGAATTAGCGAAAGAGTTTAATGTTGATGTGAAGGTCATGTGATCTCCTCTCAGTTGAAACAACTCTCTGGAATTTTTATGCTTGCTTTTGCCCCTAAGCAAAATCACTTTTGTTTCCACCTTTATGTCTTTCATGTCCACTCGCTCTAAATGTAGCACACATTAAAATTTATTTTATTAAAAAATTATTTTGATTTATGTCACTCAAGTGGATTGACTATCTACAACTATCAACATTACTTTTCCTGTTGTGTTTCCTGAACCTTGACGTTTCCTTCCTTCCTTCCTTCCTTCCTTCCTTCCTTCCTTCCTTCCTTCCTTATGTTAATACCATAGAATCCCCCGGAAAACCCCTGGAGTGCAGACAATGCAGCAGCGCATCTCCATTTGCTGAGAGGCTGCACTATTCTGAGGATAGCAGCTCTATGCAGAAACGTGACTTGTGATTATTGCTGATCACCTGTCTGGCTTGTGCTCAGCCTCTCGGTCGGTGCTCTACTCGCCTGCTGCCCTTCACTGCGGGTTGTTCTCATTTGCAGGCCCACACCCACCTATTTGTCCTGCTCAGCAGCCATTAGCTTGCTGGCCTGCTCCTGTCCCTCAGCGCTTCACAGCTGTTACCTTGCTGCCAGCCTCCGATCTAGAAAGCCACTCTTGGATTCACCTGCCAGCCTAACTCTGGGTCCTTGCCCAGGCAGAGGAGGAAGAATGGACAGGAGTTAGATGGCCTGCCACATGCTATCGAAGGTATCACATTCTCCCCGAGTCCAGGGAGGCCTGAAACATCAATGCAGAGCTTTCATGCCTCAGAGGAACACAATCCTGGATCATCTTGCAGCCGGCATGGATGAGAGAGTACAGCCACATGTGTTCAAACATTTTCAGCAAGGTGATAGAATGAGAACCGCAAGGACCTAGATACCAAGTGAAACAATCAGAAGCCAAAGGCTCCAGAATTGCTAATAATATGCTTCGTAGTAGTAATTTGAAAATGTTCAGGAAAAAAAAAAATCTGAAAATCTGATGATGTACACCAGAGTTGCGTGCCTACAGAATATTTGCCTCATGGGATAACAGTGTCCAAACTCAGTCTCTGCTTTATAAAAACCCTCATGGTCCGCATCTGTGTCCACACTGCCTACATTCCAGGAAACCCGTCGCTGACTGAGGCTGTCCCGAGCCAGCACTCCTGAATTCGGTGCCTAACCTACATGATGCTGGCCTATCACTTCTCAGTTGTGTGACAACTCTGCCTCTACCTCTCACTCCTTTGATGTATTCATGGAATGATCATCTCTGCCCACATTGTAGGGTTGTCCACGAGGGTAGGCCAAGAGTAGGTGGCCTAGGGAAGTGACAGCACTGCCATAGGGCCATGGGCAAACTGGGGTCACAGAGGCATGGGCGGTGTATTTATCCTGTACCTGATGATGGTCTCTGACTTCTGGAGGTACTGTTATGGAAAATGTACTAGTTATACACACATTGTGTTAATAAAGCACAGTGAGAGACATGAGTGAAATCCGGTTGTTGCCCAAATTCTCCACGTTTAACCACTTGACAGCCTTTGAACATGGTAATACTGCTGCCATCTTTATGCATGACAAGTAGAGGCCCAAAGAGGTTTGAACATCCTATCCCAAGAAAGCAGAGCTAACAGCAGGCAGTGCCCAGGCAATCCTGGCTTTCTTTGTGGCTCTCATCATCCAAGTCGGAATGGTAGGAGTCAAGCCTCGAAATTTATCTTATTAATTTGTATTTTAAAATCTCCCTAAGACATAGGAAGCCATCACCAGCTTCTCTAGATCCTGTGACAGGTGGGAAAGAGCCTCTACAGCCAGACAGGATGCTCTTCTGGACCTTCAGAGTTGCCTGCTGGGTCTCTGAGAGCCAGTTTCCAAGGCCACATCCCTGTCCCTGGCTGCCCCACCCCTGCCCCATCCCATCCCTGGCTGCCCCATCCCTGCCCCATCCCATCCCTGGCTGCCCCACCTGTCATCCATCCCCCACCCCTGCCCATCCCTGGCTGTTCCATGTATCTTCAGCAGGGCTCCTGTGTATCCTATCCTTTTGAATCTTACTTCTTGGCTGGGTGGTTCTAAAGCTGCCAACTTCTCAAGCCACCCAACATTCTTACCAAGGCCCCAGTTCTGATGTGTGGATAAAACCATTCCAACAAAACATTAGGCAAAGCTCAGACATGCTGCACAGAGGCTTGGTGTTTCTTAATGTGAAGGTACAGTTTTTGCCTGAGACTTGTGGACATTTGCAAGGGGTTGGTATAAGCTGTCTTCACACTAGCATTTGCTTTAAAAATTTCCATCTAAATAAAGCAATCAGTAAGCCAAGAGTGGAGTGTGTTGACCAAAGGTGAAACAATGTAACACTAAAATACTCTCACAGGAAAGCAATGAAGGCAATCAGGAAAGAGAGACTCTGTGGCTTTGTCAGGTTGCTTTTTAATGAGAAACACCTTAGAAATGTCTTCTATTGCACAAGATTTCTATGACTGTTAAAGTTGATAAGGAGCAAGTTGACTCTTTGTTTTCCAGACCATCTGACATTTTTTACAGATAGGACTGGCAGATCACAAAGACTGTTGAATTATTAGAATATTTTAATGTAGGATAGTACAATCTAGAGGACAGAAAAAAAAAACCCAGCTGTGAGTATATTAAGTATAGAGAAACAGCTGCTGGAATGTGCATACCAGCACCCATGCACAGTTAGGTAACTAAAGTTCAGTAGTCCCATTGCTTCCCTAGTTCATTTAGACTCTGTGTTTTACAAACCCAGTGTTTAGAAAGACAAAGTGCATCTTGCCTAAAGAAATCAGGCATTGTTAGACTTTCCTGAGGTGACAGACAGAGGTCAACCCATACGTAGAGACCTTTCATGCATTAGCCAGCCTTTAAGGGCATAGCTCAGGGTTTGAGCCTCCTGCTGGATCCTTCCCACCAGAGAAGGAGCGTTCAGAGTTACCTGTCCAGTTGCTGTCTCATAGAGCCAGGTCCTTCTGACTAAAGCATTGCATGGAGGGAGGTTCATAAAAGCAGGAAAGAGGAGGGGCCGGGCAGGATTTGACCGGATATGGTGTACTGCTTCTTTAAAACTTAAGCATGCATGGCCCCACCTAACTCCCTCCCACCAGCTCAGGTGCTAGCTGAGAGCTGGGACAGCTCAGTTCCAGAGGGGCCAGCAAGCAGCCAGCACTGAGCTCCAGGTAACCTTTTGACCTGTGGGGAGTACTTTACCCTGGAGGTCCAGTCTTCCTCATGGCCTTCCTGTTCCTGGGGCATGTTTCCTAGAAGTAATGGGGAGGGAGTTACAGCAGGGTTGCCGGGCAACATGGGACAGAGGCCCTGTCCAGGAGTTATTTCTCACACTGAGGGGTCCAGCTGAAATGCAATAAGGAAATGGTAACTCGGCTTATTTATCAATACAATTACTTACACGGAATTAGGAATCCATATTTAACCTCCAAGCACAGTCATATGTGGAAACATTAACACAAATGCTTGATAAATATTAAGGCACGAGGCAAGCAGATGGTATTGAGTTTCTAATCAGCTTTGCTGTGAGCTTAAAGTGGCTGCGCAGGCTCCGATGAGGGGAAAGGCCCCGAGGGCTTAGCTAGCTCCACTTCAGGCATATGCAAGTTAGCTCTGGTCACAGCATATGGTGTTTGTGAAAAGCGCTAAAGGATGCTTTACTGCAGTAATTAGAGCGGGCAGTGCCAATTCCCTGGGGTCGAGTAACGGCTCAAAGTAGCTGTAAGCCTATACAATTCACAATCATATATAAATACATAAACCGATTGTCCTGTAGATCGATGACTGTGAATTGCCCAATAACGTCAAGATCTTCGCCGTAGCTTTTGACTGTACGATATGTATGTAGTTCAGGATGGACTTTCAGAAGTTTGGCATTGTTTTTGTACGGGGCACAAAGTCTTTATGCTTCGGATGAACTCTTGGTTTCTTGTGTGTTTGCTCACCAGACACCGGCTTCGACACATGTCTCCGCCCTCCTTTGCTCTGTCTTCCCAGTGAAAGTGTGTCTGCGGTCTCCCTGTGTGAGATGGGCATTCTCAGTATTCGGGTGCCCAAGCCTGGTTATTAATTTAGGAATGCTTCATCGGGTGAAGACTAATATTTTATAATCATGCATTGCCTGGCTCTCTCACCGGACTTCCTGTGTCGGGCCGTTAAAACATTGCTCTTTACCTATTTGGCCTCAGTGTCGTTGGCTGCCTCTCAGGGCCTTTTCCCAAGGCTGGAGAATGTGGGCGCTTTCAAGAAGGTATCCACTGTGCCAACCCATGCCACGTGCGGATTCCCAGGCCCCAGCACTTTTTGTCACTGCTCGATGGCTGCTGAGAGTGTCCATGTGTGCACCGAGAGGCTGTGTATCCAGGACTGCCCCTACCGCTCGGCCTCTCCTCCCTATACTGCTCTCCTAGAAGGCCTCCGGAGCTGCCTGCCTGCAGACTACAGAGATCTCCACCCTTACTCCAGCAGCAGCGCCACGAGTTTTATATTCGGACGGCACAAGAACTGCCCTTCTCTGCGGGCTCCGAGGCTGGCGCCAGAATTTACCTTAGCCGTGTGGCTGAAGGCTGAGAGAGAAGGCGTGGCGTGAGTACCAAACAGCAGCTATGTTTCTGGTTTTCAGTTGGCTTAGAACCCTGTGAAGCCACAAGTTGTGGATATTATTGCAAGCTGAGGTCTCACCTAGAAATTAAGCTAGCGGTAGAGCTCTGCAACTACAGGGCCCTAGAGTTGTAGAGCAACAGCTGTGTTGCTCTTTCCTCTTCTGGCTTTACCAGCTGAGTATTGTTTTCTGAGATGTTTTCAATCTGTTGTAAATGAGGTTGACCATGAAAACCAAAGTGGTGAAATTAGTTGCACTGGAGAGTAACATATCTGAACATATATCAGGTATACATACAATATATTATTTATAACAGTTACATTTAATATAACACAATAAATTATATATTAATAAATATATCTGATTCATTTATTTCTCGTAGACTAGCTGATCTTTTGGCCCTTGCCTTTGGAGTCTAGAGAAAGTTCAGAGTGCATTTATAGGCACAGGTGCCAGTAATAGAAATAATTATGTGTGAAGTCTTGCTTGAGGTTTATATATACAAAGTGTCCCTACTAGAAAATAAGTTGGGTTTTTGTTTTTGTTTTTTGTTTTTTTTACTAGGCAGGTAGCTTTTTGAAGACCTTGCCCTGTTTCACTTATCTTTCTTTTTCTCAATAAATGTTTTATGTCATGAATGGAAGATGTTCAATGATAGAGTTGAACATGTAGATAGCACCCCCTCCCCCAGGGTACAGCCTTGGGGCTTCACTGTGTGGAAGCAGGTAAGCAAGAGAAGTTCCCAGGGGCTTCCTGCTGTTGAATCTGCCAAGGATGCCCTCAATGTGATTAGGAATGAGCTCTCCTACAGCCAGCTTTGCTCCGTGTAACCACGTCTTTTCCTTCTGTAACACAAAGCCAGGCTAGAAACAGAATAAGGAACATTTTGATGGATCTTTACTTAATTACTTTTTACTATATATGGCTTTATGCGTATGTGCATGTATGTTTATGTATGTGCGTGTTTATATATGTATATGTTTATACATGTGTATGTGCGTGCATGTTTATATATGTACGTGTATGTTTATTGTATGTGCAGTGCCTGTAGAATCCAGAGAGGGCGTTGGGACTCCTGGAGCTGTCATGTGGGTGTTGACAAGGCTCCCGATATGGGTTATGGGAACTGAACTTAGGTCTTTTACAAGAGTAGCAAGTGCTCTTAACCTCTGAGCCATCTCTCTGGTTTCCACTAATCTTTATTTGCTTGATACTAATTTTTTGGCATTTTCATCCATGCATAAAGTGTGTTCTAATTAGTCTCACCTCCTCTTTTGTCCCCTAGTCGTGTTGGGCACCTGCCCCTGTGATGTTTTGGGTGGGACTTTGTTGAGTGAATATTTGAACACTATGACACAAGGAAATTGTTGCCATCTCACAAACAAACGTAACATAGACATCTTAGGTGTTTCTGTCTCGTTTGCTAAGTGAAAGTTTACACATTTCACTTTTGTTTTAAATTCAGAGTGAAAAAATTGCAATCCATTATCCATGTTTCTATTGTTTCTCCCCCAAAAAGACTTTGCTGTTTTGCTATTGGAAATTCTAGTAAATCCAAGTTACTTGTTATGTGATCAGCATCCAGGCTCTTAAAACATTTTTCCCAAGCTTGCAGAGACACCTCTGCACCAGACACCTCTTCCATTGGCACCATTCCGTATAGATAAGACACAGGGGCAGTCATGGGGGTGATGGGATGGTTTATAGTTTGGAGGGCCCATTGCTGGTATCAAGGTCATTTTTATTCTTGAAGCTAAAATACCTATGGGAATTGGGGGAATTTGGGGGTGTTTGCACTAGATAAGTAAAACAAACAAAACATGGATTATCCAATTATTGTGTATTCAGGAGCAGAATAAATCCAGTTCCTAAATATTTTACTACCTGCCTCGTCTCACATTTATTATCTACCAAAGCTAGAGTGTTTACAAGCAAACAAAATAGCAAGGGAGATAATCAATAACATATTAAGAAAAGCATTTTCAGCAAGCTTGGGGAAATAAGTCTGTATTTGGTAAATACATTCCTGTGTAATGATTGAATTCTCACTTGTAGATTTTTATACTCAAGACAAATGAACAAAGGAAAACTCTTAGACTAAGGCCCAGAGACATAGGATAAAGTCAGATTTTTTTTCATGTCAGTAAATCACAAACATTCAACTACTGAGGGGTTAAAAATAGCCTGTGTTAGTAGAATGTGTGCATATATGTGTTGTGTATGTGTCTATGCACATACGTATGTATGTATTATGTATTTTTAAAAGCTTTTATCTAAAATTATTTACCAAAATTGAAAGATGCTTTTTCCATATCTTATCAAATGCAGGAAAAAAATAGTAAATTAGTGTCAACAACAGAGAGACCCTTACTCTCCAATCTTATTCTGTTTTCCATATCAGGACAAAAATAGATGAAAGTCAAGTGAGGTTTTAAAAATGTTCCCTATAAGGATAACTCTAAAACATCTTTCACATCAATCCTTGAGTGGCACAATTTTCCCTTTGCCTCCGGGATGCTCTTGACCGAATGTGATCACCTTTGGGGAAGAAATTTGCTGTGTCCCATTCCCTCAGAATGCTGGTGTTCCGGCGGGTGCATTCTCACTCCTGGCTGCATGGCAATGTCTAATGACTGCTTACACATTGTTGAGCTGAGAAGACTGGTCATATCTGCGATGCCTGTGGAGATGCTCAGCCTGAACAGGGGCAGTGTGGTGAGGAAGGAACCCTGGGTTCTGAAAGGCATACCAGGCAATCGGTAGAGAAGTGAACAGGGGCAGTGTGGTGAGGAAGGAACCCTGGGCTCTGAAAGGCATACCAGGCAATCAGTAGAGAAGTGACCCTTTAAAAGAAAGCCCAGTGCCAGAATGGGGGCATACACCTGTCACCTCAGCACTTAGGAAGACGGGAGGGAGAGACGGCAAGATCAAAACCAGGCTAGGCTGTATAGCAAAACCTACTCTGTAAAGTAAAGTAAGTGTATCACAAGGCCTGGATGCTTCCTAAGAGTTGTTCCTTGTCATCCAAACACTACTTAGTTTTGTTCTTGTGAAGATGGATTCCAGCTAATATCTCGTACTCATCACACTATCTCAGTCTCTCAGCCGGACCGCTTGCCGTTGAAGAGGTAGGCAGTCATCTTACGCACTCTGATTTTGGCTTCTGGCCAGTAGATGATGAAGTAAGGAGAGACAGGGAGTTGTTTGTTCTCCATTTCATCATAGGAATCAAGTAGAGCAGTTCTGACTTCAGGGCTAATAACTTAGAACCTTCTATGGACTCCAAATTCATTTGACATTAAAAGAATAAGAAAGATTTGCCCTGGTAACTCAATACCCATGTGGGATGCGATGTGTCCTACCACTTCCTATAAAAGAAATAGCCAGGGAGCTAATGAGCCAGTAGCCTAAATGTTAGGTTTCCAGTAGGATGCAACTACTCTACTTTCCATCATGAATTGCTAATGAAGGGTGTTGAGGTTCTGAGGAATATATTGTAAATAAGAATTCAATTTTTTTCTGAAATAAAACAACTTTTGTTGGAATAAAGCTTTCTAGGAGTGTAATAAGATTCAGGTACTTATTCACAGCACACCACTTTGAGTGTGATTGGGGTCACTTTAACAGGACAATGCCTTAACTTGTCGTTTTGCTCGGATGCTGACCTTTTTCCGTCTTTTCTGGTTGCTTTCTTAGGTGTGTGATGGAAAAGACAGTGGATGGGCAGATTGTGTTCAAAGTTACAATATCTGAGAAAGAGACCATGTTTTATTATCGCACAGTAAATGGTTTGCAGCCTCCAATAAAAGTAATGACACCGGGGAGAATTCTTATGAAGAAATGGATTCATCTCAGTGTGCAGGTGAGTAAAATAAAAAATATTTAACATTTGGTTAAACACGAGGATCTGTCATCCTGTCTTCTCCTTTAAATGGCACCTGCCCGAGAAAGCTGAGGCTGTATCTCCATCTTGGGTACATGTAAATGACAGTGGAGGAAGACAGATATTTCTGTGTACCTCATGATGCGTTAACAGTTTCTCCCCCTTATGCTGCTGTAAAACTCTCAGCCCTGGAGATGAACAGTGAGGATGCCGTGGGCACTAACCACATGTCCAGGGACTTTCTGTTGTATTTGGTCACCGCATTTTATTTTTAGATATTAACTGCTCTGGAGTCCAACACTGACCTCATGAGTTGTGGCAGCATTTAAATCCTTGCTTGGTTTCTACAGCCGTCTTTCTCAGATAGTGTCTGATGATGTGAATGAAACTCGGCTGTTGTGTTAAATCGGTGACCTTAGAACTAGTGAACTTTGCACTTGAGGCATTGGGAAGGTGTTATATTATCATTGCGCTTGTCACCAACAGTTTGGAAGAATTTTAAGGGGCCGTAAGATGCTGAGATAGCTGTGAGGTGTCTGGCATTTTCAGGGTCTGGAATAGAGAAAGATTTGCCTTTGTTTCTTCTGGGCTTTGTGTGCCTCAGCACTGTCCAACCTGCTCTCACTTTTCAAATCAGAGGCAGAGTCTGTGCTCTGTATCCCAGGAGTGCTCCTATATAAGCCCATACCCAGGGATCAGCATAATTCCTCCTCATAGTTTATGAAAATTATGTTTGCATTTAAATGCACATGCATATACATATGCACAAGTATATGTGATACACATATACATACATACATATATATGTCTATTTACAAAGATAGCAAGCATATACTGTGTGTGTGTGTGTGTGTATATATATATATATATATATATATATATATATATATATATATATATATATATATATATATACATACATACCTGGCTATTGCCACAAATGAGGTACCAAATAGATTTCCTTAGGTTGTCCTGAGAATTCTTAATTTGGTTTAAATTATTATTTCAATATAATATCATCCTTAATAATCTGAGAACATAGTATATACACATTTGGATTTTTGTGATTATAACTGTTGAAAATATCATACTTTGGCATAATAGTGCACAAGCACGCGCGCGCGCATGTGTGTGTGTGTGTGTGTGTGTGTGTGTGTGTCCATAGACGTATATAACCAGAACTGGTGAATTGGTTTTAGGAAGGCATTCAGAAAGTCATTGTACCTAGTCAGGGTTCTTGGCTAGGATGTGAGCTTAGTGAATGCGGCTGGCGTTTCTGTGCCACTGGGAGAGATGCCCAGAGTGGGGCCCCATGGAAACAGCTGGGCTACATCCTGGCGATCCTCACTTCATGGTGGTCCAGTGACTGACAGGCAGGGAGCTGTTTGCCTTGTTTTTAGAAGATGCCCATTCTGACAATTGATTGATGCAAACAAATGGGGCTCTAATTCTTAAAACGAGGACTTAGAAACTTTCAGAAACTTTGTAGACAATGCCAAAACATTTGTTTGTTTCTGGCAGATTTTGGTGTCTGCAACAATGAACATAGTCTTTCTGGTTGCCTTTGCTTAGCTTGTTCTGTGAAAATGAGGAGGCCTTAGCAAGCAGCAGTATAAGAAAGCTGTAAGAGGCAAGTTCAACTGCAGTTCCAACCGTGAGGAGGTAGGGGTGCCTGAAATACTGTCCTGGAATTCGACCTCTAAGTCAGCAGCATCACTTCCCTGCATGTCAGAGGGAAACCATCTATCTCTTGGTTTATGGAAAGCTTGCTTTTGAAATCTTCCTTCTTTAAAGGGTAGCCCACTGATGGTTTAAGACTTTTAATTTATTGGTATTTCATGCGTATGAATGTTTTGCCTGCATTTAGTTAAGTACACTTTCATGTGTATAGTGGCAGAGGAGGCCTGAAGTGAGTATCAGATTTCCTGGAGCTGGAGTCACAGGAGTTATTAATCACTATGTGAGTGCTAGGAACCGAACCTGAGCCCCTGAGAAAGCATCAAGTGGTCTTAACTGCTGGGTCCTTACTCCACTCCAGTGCTGATGACATAGTGGGGCTGTTTATATTTTAAGCTGTTTCTACCAAGGGACAAGTTATCCTTTTTGATTTATACAGGGTTTTTTGTGTTTTTTGTTTTGTTTTGTTTACTTTCTGACTTAAATTTTTTAATTGAGTTTTTGAGACAGGGTCTTGGCTGGTAGCATGAACATTAAGCACTCGCCCAGATTGACTGCAAATTGTAATCCGCCTCCTTCTTTTCCTAAGTGCTGAGATTAAAGGCATGTGCCACTGTGCCTGGCTATTACATTTTTAAAATGAAATCACTGGACTCTAATTAAGTCATGAATGGAAATACCGCACAGCTAGATTAATGAACTGATTGTTTGCCCATTCCCGAATCCGTACATGTTAGTGAACTTCAGCACAGTTGGAATGGCCATTCTGAGGCTACAGAGCTTCTCTTAGGGTCTTACACTTTCACTATCAATTATATTTTTATTCATTTATTGACAATAAAAACCTAAACACAATTAGCTTCATGACTCGTGAGTCCTTTGGTCATTATACATGAACTATGCAAAACCCTGGACTTCATCCTAATACTTCCATGTATGCATACGATTTCCCCTGATTGTGTTTGTCCCTTTCAACTTTTGGCCTTGTGTGTATGTAATGCGTGTGCACATATGGGGCGGGTGCAGGTGTCCATGAAAGAGAGAAGGAGATCAGATGTCTGACTCCATCACTCTCTCTACCTTCTTCCCCTGAGACAGGATCTCTCATTGAGCCTGAGTTTGGCCATTGGCCAGCAAGCTTGGGCTGTTAAACCTCATGTCTCCAGTCCTGACAGTGCAGCAGTCCAAGTGCACAAACCATGTCAAATGTATTAACGTAGGAGGCAGGGTTCGAACCTGGACCCTCACATTTGCACAGCAATCTCTCTTATTTATCTTCCCAACCGCTTCCATTTCTTTCTAACACGCCATCTAACTTCATATTTTTTTGGTTTGTTTGTTTCTACATTCACATACGGCAGAAGTGTGTAATGCTTGCCTTTCTTTTCACTCTTTGGAAATGATGCGATTACGTCATAATCTCAAAAATCAAACATGACAGCCAAGTGCCGTCTATAAGAGAATGAAAAGTAAAAAAATCACATGCACCAATCAATAACAAATTAGTGTTTGTCTGTCTGTCTGTCTGTGTGTGTGTGTGTGTATGTGTGTGTGTATGTGTGTGTGTATGTGTGAGTGTGAATCAAAAGGACTACATGCCATTGCAGGCATAGCTGTTCATGCAAAAACAGATACTCACCTGTCCTGCCCTGACCATGGCTGTCCTCTTGGGCTAAGCATGCTGTAGAGAGCAAAGACTGAGGGATGCTCAGCCTGTCTCTTGTCGGTGCGGCTCTACAGTGAGTCAGTGGGGACAGTGTGGAATAAGAGCTGACTGGAATAGCTCTCTTTCCCTGCTCAGTAGCAAAAGAAAAGCAAAAGTTTCCTCAGATGGTGTATACTCAGAACAGACTATTTAACCAAACCCCCAGGACAAACTGGCACCCAACTCTTCTCTCTGTCTGTATCCCAGCCTGCCCTGCCCCCAAATCCCACCCAAAGGGGCAGGATGGCAAACTCCACTGGGTAGAAAGAGTACAGCTGCCATGGGCTTCCTAGCATCCTCAAGTGTCTTTCTGTGGCCTTGTCACTGTATGCATCTATGCAGTCATGCCTAGTCCCCTAACCCTCTTTAGCTGGCCCCTAAGCTACCAGTCATTTCAAATATCACTCAATATGTTCTCCAAGGAGCTCCCTTCAGTGGTGTTTCCCTTGGGGCCAACTGGGCCACAAGAGCTAGATGGGACGGCATGCTGCTCCTTACCGTGAGCTCTGAGGAAAGGAAACTGTGTGAACTTTTCTCTCAAAGCTGCACATAGCTGGGCTGTGGTGGCGCACACCTTTAATCCCAGCACTCGGGAGGCAGAGGCAGGCGGATCGCTGTGAGTTCGAAGCCAGCCTGGTCTACAAAGGGAGTCCAGGACAGCCAAGGCTACACAGAGAAACCCTGTCTCAAAACAAACAAACAAACAAACAAACAAACAAAAAGCTGCACATATAGTGAGACCTTCTCAGGGTGGTTCCCCATCACAGCCACATGGGTGTGTTTTCAGAAACACAAGCATGACTCAGTCACTAGCTTACCCTGCAGCTGCCAGGTCATACGAGTTCAGGCAGCCTCTGGATTCCGCATGTCTCTGGGTCAATTTTCACTGACTACCTCTCCCCTTTGCCTTTTCATGGATTCTCCTGGGTGCGGAACTGCCATGGGTCCAGAATTTGTGTGGCACTTCCCGCCCTCTGTTCCCATGGCCTGTGTTCAGAGGGTTCACTTAGTGTCTACTTCTCATGGGCAAAAGTAGAATATTGAGCAATGGAGGTGTCACTTGTCCCCAAATATGATGATGTTACTTCAATCCCCAAGGCCCCACATAGAGACCTCACAATCCCCAGATAACCTCACAATTGTGTCCTGAGGGTTAGCCAGTGACCACATGCAACTTGTCTTCTGGCCACCAAATGCATCCCATGGCATACACATGCACACATACAATGAATAAATTAAAAATGTAAAAAAAAAAATTAAAAATCAGAATGTTAATTCCCCCCTTAAAGACCCCATTTTAAAATGACTTTAAATGATTAAATCCCCAGGCAATATAGATATCAGGAAGTGCCGTCCATACTAACCAGAAGATATCTAATATCCTAAACACAAAAATATCCAAAGTTGTTTCAGTGATAGATATATCAGCATTTATTTGAAAGCCAGCATTTTGAGATCATAACTGTCATAAAATGGGAAGTTTATAAATTAATATTCACTCAGGGCTTCAATCTTAAATGGTTGCTCAGTTAAATTTTGCTTTGAGTTTAGCATATTAGCCATTTCAGATTAAATAATAAAGGAAATTATTAAGCCATGTTTTTTATACTGAAACTTGGAAACTCAATTCATGTTTTTATTAAGCACAATAGGGATGGTCTTCGTAGATCTTTTAGGACTTAATATTTATATTGAATTCTTCTATGTTGCAATTACAACAAAAGAGATAAACCTTTTAAAATTCTGGAATATATAGGGGAATTTTATTGAGTATCTTGTTGTGGATTGGCAGGCAACACTACTTGGAAGCATGCATTTATCTATCTGTCAGTTGACAGTAACCGCTGAATCTCCTGTGAGCATAGTCTTGGCTTGGTAAGCGTCCCACACATGTCATGGGACCTATAGCTTTGAGCGATGCCCAGTAGAGTCTCCACAGAATCCACACTGAATTGCAGTAAAACATGTTGTGACTGACTCAGTGTCAGGATTGTGAACCCTCAGGGACTTCTCCGCAATGGGGCAAATGTGCTACGGCATCTTGAAGGCTTCTGGGTACATTGACCAACAGAGCTGCAGAGGAGCCTGGCCACAACAGTATGAGGATAGGGCAGCTTGATGTGAGGAGTGGAGAAAGTATTGATAAATAAGCATGCGCAATCAATAGGAGGAGGAGAGGGACTGTAGGGCCCTGGCTTGTTTGTGTAGTATGTTGTATTGACTTATGTCTTCAGTGTGTAAAGAGCAGAACTATTCAGAGCCCTGGGGATAGACATGCAGTTCAAGAAACAATCTGTTAGGCTAGATGAATGAGTGTCCTGGCCTTGGAGTGTCTGTACATATGCACAGTTAATAAGGCTCTCTTTAAGTGCCTCTGATGATGAGGGGTGGTGGGGATGCATGGATCGAGATGCCATGGAAGCTTCTTAGGGATAGAACGCTGTCTAGGGGTGTTCACAGGAGATCTGCCTTGACCCATAGCCCCATTCCAACGTCTCCTAACAACACTGATTCTATTATAATTCTCTTTTTTTATTTTTTATTTTTTATTAATTTATTCTTGTTACATCTCTATGGTTATCCCATCCCTTGTATCCTCCCATTCTTCCCTCCCTCCCATTTTCCCCTTATTCCCCTCCCCTATGACTGTTCCTGAGGGGGATTACCTCCCCCTGTATATGCTCATAGGGTATCAAGTCTCTTCTCGGTGACCTGCTGTCCTTCCTCTGAGTGCCACTAGGTCTCCCCCGCCAGAGGACATAGTCAAATGTGAGGCACCAGAGTACATGAGAAAGTCAAATCCCTCTCTCCACTCAAGTGTGGAGACTGTCCTGTCCATTGGCTAGATCAGGGTAGGGGTTTAAATTTTACCACCTGTATTGTCCTTGGCTAGTGCCTTAGTTTGAGCGGGTCACCTTGACCCAAATCGGCCTATCATAATGTTCTACTTGTAGGTTTCTAGGACCCACTGGATCCTTCTACATTGCTATTCTCCCATTGTTCTCTCACCTAGAGTCCCAATAGGATGTCCTCCCCTCGGTCCCAGTTTCCTGGTAAGGGAAGGCTTTCGTGGGACATGCCCATTGGGCTAATATGTAGATATAAGTGAGTATATACCATTTGAGTCTTTCTGCTTCTGGGTTAACTCACTCATTATGATCATCTCTAGCTCAATCCATTTGTCCACAAATTTCGGGAATTCCTTGTTTTTAATAGCTGAGTAGTATTCCATAGTGTATATGTACCACAGTACAGCTGCAACTCCTCGTGTCCAGTCATGTAAGCACGTGTGCACTAAGCATCATCTCTTCAGGCAGAGCCATCTCTATTCAGCCATTTGACCATTACCTAAGTTATTTGAATGTTTTGGGGTTATTCAAAGCAAAGTAAAAACAAACAACTTAAGATTTTTTTTTTTTTTGGAAGAGGTCAGTTAAAGGTTAGAATGCTGTTAGCTATGGTTCCTGTACATCAGCCATCTTACATGCTCATGTTGCAAATGCCGGTTGTAACTGCATTGCATTGACTGGGGCTATTCCCACTGAAGAGTTGAGGGAGAAAAGGGGGTCTCTTAAGAGTTAACACAGCCTGCTTATGTATAGTATTAAATTCATCCGACATTAAAGTAAAATCCGCAAATTTCCATAAAGGCTGTAAAGATGGCTCTGATGTAAGATTGTTTCCTGTTCTTAGCGAGGACCAGAGTTTGACTCCCAGCACGCATAGTGGGCAGCACACAGCAGCATGTGACTCCTCTAGTTTAGATGACCCTGTGCCTTCTGGCATCTCAGAGGGCACCCCTCCCAACATGCACATAAGTAGAAGTAAAATATTTTAATAAAGTAGTTGCCATAAAACTAAGTCATAATACAAATCTAAAGGGTGTTTTTCAAAGTTCTTTAACCAACAAAAGTAAAATTCCACAGGAACTGAAAAGATCCAATTGTAAGAGAAATACAATTTTGGTATGTTAGTAAATGCTCTTACATATTTACAGTGTATATATGTATGCATGTATTATGTTTTGCATATTTATGCATTCATAGAGAGTGTCAATATATTTTACAGCTCTATCTCTGATTTCTATAAGTGGTTTAAATGCACATCAAGTTTATTTTTATGTAAAGTACTATTTAATAGGTCTATGCACAAGTTCCGGCATGAGGAGATGGCTCGGTGTGTAAAGGTCCAAGCTAGATTCCCAGAGCCCACATGAAGGAAAGAGAGAACCAACTCGCATAAGTTGTCACCTGACATCCACACTTGCCTTAAGTCACATGCATTCACACACACACACACACACACACACACACACACACACACACACACCCCAAAAGCTAAGAGCAATTATACTATGCCTACTGAACTTTGTTCTATCTTAAATCTTACTTGATTATATGTAATTAGTCATTGCATGGTTCAGTTTTATAGTGGCATGCAAGTAATATGGCTTTGGTTGAAATTATAGGGCACATTTTAAACTTTGCAAAGGCCAGTGGCTTGAGTGCAGCAGGAAGACTACAAAGCATGGTGTGAAATGAGGAATGGTAGTCAATAGCGGCTGTCCATGACATATCAGTGGACACTCTGCAGTTTCTTAAGTGAGAATCTTCAGATATGCTGGGAAAAGGATGCAGTGAGGAATGGGGGATGAAGGGAGAAATATGTGGCATGGGCAGATTACATTTTCCTAAACACTGCTTGACTATAGAGAGGGAGAGCAAGTATTCTGAAGACAAGTGTGAAGGCCGACCCTGGTAGCCCAGTGGAAACAGTGTTATTTGGGTGAAAATGGCCAACAGTACATGTACTAGGGCAATTTAGTTACAATAATTAGAACCTTTTGTGATGGAAGGAATGCAAAGTTGATGGAGCCCACTATAGTTCCATGAAGTCTAGTTTATCCAAATTGAGGCATCAGTGTGTATCACATGTTTGGTACATAGCATGAGCTGGCTTTCAGTTCACAGCCATAATCTCCACCTTTAAAAATCATCAGCTCTAACAAGAAGCCAACATTTCCCGTGTTCATATTCTATTATGATTCCACTGGCCTGAAATGGGCCAATGTATTATTTCTTTGCCCCTCTATGAACTTGGAAGAGCATAAGAAAACATAGAAACAGAGCTCAGTGCAAGGAATTTGTAAGTTCAACAGGCATACTGGAAAAGGGGCTTAAAGAAAGGGTCATACCAGTTAATTCTTGAATACTATAAAGCTTTTGCTTGATGTAGAAGAGAGAAACAGAAAATTCTACCCAGAAGAAAGAAGGGAGTGATACATGGAAACTCAAAACGGTGAAAGGTACTGTTATTTAGATGTAAGTACATTGCAAAAATGGCCAAGGAAAACTAGTTCAGAGACTTAAAGCAGTAAATTATTTTTTTGGGGGGAGTGTTTCTCTAGATATATAGCTCATATTTTAATAAATGAATTCTAGTCCTATTTAGTACTTTTTATTATACTGCATTGTCATTATTAAAATTATAAAAATACATAGAATATGTGATATACACAGCCAAAAGAGCCGTGTTTAGCTCATGCGCATAGCAGAACAGCACATGACGTGATGTGGTGTTTACCTTGATAAGTCTTAATGTCATCAGGACAATATTTTACAGCAAAAACATAAGACCAATGAGATAATTTCTACAGGGACACTTCTAATCAGGACATACTGAAAGCCATGAATAAATTAACATTTAAACTTAGAATCTGATATTTGAAGACGAACTTACCTACTTATTTCTACAAGGAAATGGCTAGTACTCAATGACAGCTATAAAATATACAATATAAATAAAAAAGAAATATATACAAATACCATCCTCTATGTTGATTCTGTATGGCACTAAAATTGAAAATTGCGATAAAAAGAGTGTTTTTCTGTGTCTACTTAGTTTTTTTATTAAACAGTGTCTAGTCTTGAAAATGCCACTGTGGTGATTCTGTCAAATTTATAATGGTTCACATTAGATGATGGTGCTGCTTAAACCGGTTCACCTAATAGAATTGTCATTCATAGCATCTTTGCCTAAAAGCCAAGTATAATAAGACTTGGATGATTTTCACTCTTTTGTGGGTAGTCGTTTTGTGCCCAAAGGGCTAACTGATGCCATCGGATGTACATCACTAGGCAGCGCAGTGTGCACACTGCCCAGGGCAGAAATGGGCCCATGGTATGCATCACTTCATAAAGGAATAGAAACTGTGGCTGTTCTTAAACACAGACTTGAATAGTTTTATTTCCCCATCTATTTTCTTTGATATTTCTCTCGTATATTCAATATTCTAAATTATTCAAGGTTTCCATATGAGTTGCATTCAAGACTAGTTTTCATATCTATGTAAGGAAAAATAGTTTTAAAAGACGTGTTTCCAAGAATGAAAAGGCTACCATAGGTAGTCCTGCTTTGCAGTGATCTCTGCATAAGCTGTAAGTATTTGTGGTGGGTATAGAATTTTCATTCTCCCACTACCCCACCAAAGATAATATGACTCTGAATTGTATGTTTGGAAAGCAGAGAAGTCAATAGACCTGTTTTGTGCATGTGTAGTATCCAGTTGCTTTTATCATGTGGGTTTGGGGAGGATAGAGAGGGGCAAAAACCCTACGGCTTGCATAGGGCTTGAGAGCGAAGCATAGGACCATGGAGAGTCACTCAGAAGCCTGAAGCTAAGAGCCAACTGCTCATGCCAGCCTGAGAGTTCTGGAGGGAACCAAGGGAGTTTTGGTAATTCACGCATGCTATGTAATTCACAGATGAGTTCCGGGAAGGGAACTCCTTGCTTGCTCTAGTTATTCGGCAAGAGTATTCCATACAAATATTTTTGAGGCATCCTCCTATAGTAACTTTACAGAAAACTAATGAATTTAATGAGCAAGTTCAGAAATGAGACAAGAATGAGAAATGTGGAGAAATATTGACCACTGTGGATAAGTTCCTTAAAACACTCCCCAGGACCGCACATAGACCATCTTAAAATATGTGGGAGAAAGGCTTTTTATAAATATTGAAGTGATACATGTTGGGAGGAAATCTTAAAACTTGGGGGCACAGACGTTGAAGCATAGATCTTGCATAGAGCGCGCTTCTCTGTGTTTTTGTTGATTGATATTTTAATCATATGTATTTATGGGATATATCATGATAATTTGCTACATGTATGCAGTGGGTGAAGATTGAATTGGAGTAATTAGCATCTCTGTCTCTTAATAATTTAATTAACATAATTATATGTATTTATGAACTAGAGTGCAGTGTTTCAGTGAATGCATACACTATGTGCAGATCAAATCGGGATGCTAACATTTACATCCCCTTGTCTTCACTGCGCATTTACAGACTTGAGCCTTTTACTAGTTACTCACACACGGCTTGGTAGGTTATTGTGAAGTCTAGTCATCCCACTGTGCTGTGACTACTAGAACATGGTACTTCTATATAGCTGCAGTTGGATTTCTTAGCCCTGCTGTTTTCCACTCCTCTGCCACTCCTTGGACTAGGGACCCTGTGACATATTCAGATTTCCATTCTCGCTGTGGTACTCTCGTGCCTATCTTGTTTCACATAGCATGATGTCTTTTAGTTCTGTTCCTTTTACTACAGTGATAGCATCTTTTCATGGCATTGAAGAGTTTTGATCAGCACAAAACATCACATTTATATGAACATGTAGGTTGATTTGCATATAATATACCCATAAATGAGATAGCTGGGCTTTGTAGTAATTCTATGCTGATTGTGTGTGTGTGTGTGTGTGTGTGTGTGTGTGTGTGTGTGAGAGAGAGAGAGAGAGAGAGAGAGAGAGAGAGAGAGAGAGAGAGAGAGAGAAAGAGAGAGATCTATTATGTATCCCCATAATGGTTTTACTAATTTACATTTCTACCAAAATTTTATGTTTTTTTTTCACATTCGTCTCAGTATTTGCTAGTTGGTTTAAAATATATCATAAACTAATGTCAGTAATAATAACCATACTATGTTAACTAGAAAAATTCCTTTGTATTTGACTATATTTTGGTCAAATTATCAATTTGCTTTCTGTTCCTCTTCCTTCCTACTCTTCTAGTATCAAGGATCTTCTATTCCATTATGTGCATTTCAGACATTTGATGACATCAAGAATGTTCAGGGTAGTTAGGGCCATGGGTCTTATTATTGCTATATGATGAGATCAATGTTGGTTTCTTTTATGGATGATTGAGAGCATATGGTATTTGTCTTTCCATTAGCTTATTTCATGTAGCACAGCATCATCATCAGCTTAAATTTGTCTGAACGTATAAAATCTATCTTCTGAATTTTAGTTTGAAGAAGCATCAATATTAACACATTTCAAATACGTTTTGTGAATACCATTTTGTTTGTTTACTATACAAAATCCTGAACTATATAATGTGTTCAAATGTCTAAATATCAAAAGAACCCCACTCCTGATATAATGATGATTACAACATTTTATCACCTTTAAAATGTACCCATTTCCTAATGCTGATAGATGAGATAACACTGTAAAGTCTACCTAGGCATAAACAACAAAGATTTGGTGTTGATCACTGCACATCTATCTTCTATGAATGAGCGCTGGGTTTGTTAAAGGTTTCTCTTTTCCCTCTATGGTCACATGACTAGCCTGTCATTGTGGTTGACTACACTGATGGGTTTTCAAATATTAAACAAGCTCTACATGCCTAGGACAAACCCTGTTTAATCCTTTTTGTATAATTTCATGTGTTGATTTGTTGCTTTTTATTTTCTCAGAGTAGGAATTTAAAGTCTCAAGAATGTTTTCTTTCCTAATATTAGCACTAGATTTGGCATTGTGCTACACTACAGTTGTATAACTTAATTTATTTTTCAGCTATAATCATAAATTTCTAAGCTGCTTTACTTTAGGTGTACCATGCATAGT
>OU015747.1:138920117-138933693 GCA_907169655.1 Acomys percivali
CCTCTCACTAACCTCTTGAAGCTTTTTCTTTTACTCTGAATTTGTCTAGAATTGTGTTATATATCTTCCAATTATTTGAATAAATTTGAAAATACAGTTCTATTACTGACTTCAATTTTGAATCCATCTAGTCAGAGAACATAATTTCTTGGAAACTTTCCCAGTAGATTAGTCTGTCACTTATTTTGAATAAGTGTTTCCTCTTCAATTGGAATTCATGTATATTTTCCTGTTGTTCTCTATGTTATGCGTTTTCATATACTTTGCTTTTGTTTAATGATTTCCTTTAGGCATTCTTAAGAGTGATTTTCCAATGACAAATTCATCCTTCCCCCTCACACATGCATTTTCTTGTTGTTTAGGTCTTTTGAATCTTGGTAATTTTCTTTTGGCCAGTTAATATCATTTAGGAAGGATTGTGTGTTAAAATGTCATAATTTGTGCATTTGCCTCCTTTTTATTTCACGCCTCCTCAGCCAGATTTTGCTTCATGTATCCAGAGATGCTATTGTTAGGTCTATGTACATCAGGGTTATTACAGTTTTCAGCTCAAACAATCCTTCTATTGTTATATAACACTATTCTTTACCTCTAGATGTTGGTTAGTTTTCAAGTCTGTGTTGCCTGATACAAGTGAGGCACCCTTTCTTTGATTGGTATGACTGCATAATACCTGTTTCCCCAAGAACTTAATAACAGGTTCATGATATTGAATGAGGATTGGTTTTCACATGCATCATGTTTATTTTTCAGTCATGCATTTTTGGTAATTTTAATTTGCTTGTGAAGAAAGCATCTTCTTGTATAGTATAGCCTGCATTGGGACTTGTGGGCTTCCTGACTCCTGCCTCAAATTGCTAATATTATAGGTGTACACATCCATGTGTGGATAAACATTAATATTTTATTCTAATCCAGCCTTCTTTTGCCTTTCACTATTTGGTTATTTAGGCTTTAAAATCTATGCTTCTTAGTTATAGTGTTGCCTCAGGTGAGCTACTGTCATGCTGTCTGGTTTATGCTGTAATGGATGCTGGCTTACATTGTCTGGTCTGGTCTGTAACCGTTGCTGGTCTATTTGCTGATTTTCTTTTTTGCCTGTTTTCTGTCTGCCTTTCTGACCCCAAAGCCCCATGTGAAACTTGAACAGATTTTATAATCCCTCCTTGAATTTAAAATGACATTTGAGTATACTATTTATAGAACATTTTAGAGGCTCTAGGTGTTTACGTAGACACAATTCACTTTTCAGTCTACTGACATGGACACCTGTTCCTTCTGCTGAGGGCTGAAGTCGTACTTCCATTTAGGTTCTTTATTCATCCCACTTTAAGTATAATTGTCTTGACTAATTCCTGCAATGCTCCAGCCCCACCCTCACCCTTTCATAATGTGTGCTTACACAGTCACTTAGTGTCACAAATGGAGGCAGAGAGTTAGTGCAGGAGTGCTATTCTATCTTCGTTTTGTTTCTCTTTTGGGAAGAGTTGTTTTTTAAAGTCATTCTTGCAAGCTAAGCTGGATGACAGCTAAGACCCTTATACCCACGCTTCTTGTGATGTCCTAATTTTCTTCTTCTTTGGGGGTGTATTTAAGTTTGTGATTGATGGTTAAAGCCTCCCGTCACTCAGGGTTCTATGGCACTACTTCTGCTTGCATCATATTTGATGAGGAATCCGTTCCTCCATCAGTTCTCTGCATCTTTTCTATCATTCCTCTGGTATTTTTTTTAAACACTGGGTTTGTCTGTTTCCTCTCTCCTTCCTCTTCCTTTCCTGAGCCTGAGGTGTGAGTACTGTTACAGATATGTCTATTGGTATAGGTACCCATGGTCAGTTCTATGTTTGGGCCAGTTATGTGAAAAAAAAAACCCACCACCACCAACAAAAACAAAAACAGAAGTATATCTCACTAAATGATAAATAAAAACATAATAGAAAGTAGAATAAAGCAGAAAGGGGAAATTTTAGAGAATTTATAGTTATAAACCCTTGTACTAGGAAATGCTGACTTAAAACAGATTTCTCTAGTTCTAAAGAAAAAAATCTAATTAAGCCCTAAGAAATGCAAGATAGGAAAGAATAACACTAAGGTCAGAAACCAGTGAAGCACAGAATGATGGGTTCCTTGGATGATTGACAAAACAGAAAACCCCTAGTTACCTGATAATGTTTGGGCCTTATAGCTTGACTGATGTAAAATGGGGGGGGGGGACACAAATTTATATCACTAGGACAACATAAATACTTCTTGTCCAAAAGTTTCTCTGATGAATGCTGTCACTGTCTAGTTATTTGCAAGGAACAGTACTTTAGGGTGGTTATTTTTATTGTGCATGGTGGAAGCTCTAGCTTAGCCATTTCTACAGTGTCCTAAATAAATGGGTCTTATGAGGAAGACATTGAGGGTTGACTGCTGTGTTGCTCCCACGGCCTTGAGGTTTTACCATCTTTATCTCACTGTAGAGTCTTTCTGCACTTGTTGGCTGTGTTATGTCCTTGTCCTCTGAATGTAGGGAGGAAGAACTTGAGGAGAACAAGGTTGAGTTGCAAAGAATTTTATTAAGGACTCGTCTATCATTAAAAATGCTAATTAGATATAATTTATTCACCAGGTTTAAAGGACATTGGCTGACAAAAGAATACTTGAGAAATTTTCAGAAATAATGAATTAGATGTGAGGAGCTTAAAGTAAGAGAAGTTATGATGATCAAATAATTCTAAGTTGATTCTGGCAAAGCTTGACATGGTCTTAATTGACACATAAAAGTTTATAGAAGATGATCACAGCACTCAGTGCCTTACCTACCTGTAAAGTGTTTGGAGGAAGACTGTTCCGAGCTGTTTCAGACTCTCTGAGCCCTTTTCTGCAACCTTATGCCACTATGGAAGTTGAGGGGCAGGTTGACATTTGATCTGGACTGAATAGCACATGAACTATTTGTGAAGTGACTGTTATAACTACCAGAGTGGGTGGAGAGCAGTTCTTCTCGTGATTAATTCTCAGTGAGAAGCAAGTCTAATTGTGAAAATGACAGTTAGCCCAACATTGTTATTAGTCACTTTGCTGCTGCTGTGACAAATGCCATGACCAAAACCAAATTACAGGAGAAATTGGCTTAAGGTTCCCAGGGTTTGTCGATAGTGGTGGATAAGGCATGAAAGCTTGCTGTGATCCCATTTCCATCCACCCACAGAGAACAGAGAGAGTGAACTAGTGTTAGGGCAAGGCTGCAAACGCTCAAAGCCTACTCCCAGCCATGAACTTCCTTCAGTTCTGAAAAGGTAGATAACGTTCTTGTGGTGGGTTGAATAAGAATGCCCCCATAGACTCCTTTTTACTTGCTAAGGCAAGTAAAATTACAAAATATACAGTTTGAGGAGAAAAGGAGCACCAGGAAGTGTAATGGAGCTAAGACCTTGTGCCCAAGGAGATAAACTGATCTTTAATGGAATAAAAGGAGTGGTGACCCCAGGCAAGACCCCAAGCAGGTGAGCTTCCAGCTTGTGAAAAGGAATTAAAGAAAAGTTTAAGCCCTGAAACAAACCATAGAGAGCACAGAGAACAGAAAGCTGGTAAAGGTGTAATTGAAACAGGGGGCCAAGTTCTAGGTCCAGCAAGCAGATGAACTTAGCCGTTTCAGCCACATGGTTCTGACTTTAGAGTCAAGGATGCAAGAAAAAGTGGCTGTGGATGATACTGTGATGTGTACTTTAATATTTACTTGTACCATGTGTAACTAGTCCATGTAGTGATTAAAATAATAAGCACAGCTTGATCATGGTTAAGATAAATCATTCAATTAATTAGACCTAATCCAAATTAGCATCTTTAATTATGAGTTGTTGCTAATTCTTCCTAGTCTGTTAGATATACCCCCCTAAGTCATTGAGTAGTGTCTGTAGGCTTCTCATGTGCACACCAGAGCCACCCATAGGTACTTTTTAGTATTTTTTCTTTTCTGAAGATTTTTAAAATTTTTTGAGGATTTTATATATGAGCACTTTATCTACATATTTCTCACCACTCTGTTCCCTTTTCAACTCCTCCAGTGTCCTTTCTCTTATTCCTAGATTTAAGATTTCTTACTTACTTATTATTGTTACAAACATGTATTTGTGTGTGTGTGTGTGTGTGTGTGTGTGTGTGTGTGTGTGTGTGCGCGCATGTGCGCGCATGTATATACAACCTACTGAGTTTATCCAGTGTTTTGCATATGTGCATGTGTGCAGGGCTGACTCTTTGGGATTGGACAATGGGAACTCCTCCCTGGGGAAAACAGATTCTCTCTCTCTCTCTCTCTCTCTCTCTCTCTCTCTCTCTCTCTCTCTCAGCAGCCACTGACAATCTGTAGTTCTTCATCAAGGAGCAAGGCTTTGTGGGAATTCCCCTGTCCACGTTTTCATGTCATGTGGGTATTGTCATTATGCTGATTTTCTTCAGGAAACTTGATTGTTGTGAGTTCGTGGGTACATTTTTTTCCTGTCCTGTCTAGTGGGTGCTATATAGCAGCAGACATCCTGGTTCTCTGGCTCTGTAGAATCATTCTACAGTCGTCAGCAACTTCCTTGAGCACTGGTCTGGGAATTAGGTTGAAGATGTACTTACTGGTGTTGAGCTTCCCACGGTCACTGATTTTCTGTATTTCGGCCAGTTCTGTATGAATACATCTGTCACAAAAACAGTATTCTTTGGTGAGGGGTGAGAACTACACTTATAAGGATAAGTGTGTATACTACAGTCAGAGATCATGTTAGTAGATGGAATGTAGTAGTGTGTTCTCCTCTAGGGTCCATGGACCTTACAACCAGGGCAGTGCCTAGGCTTACAGTACTAAGCACAATTATCCATCCTCCCATTGAGCTGGCCTTAAGTCCAGTTAGAAGATGAAAGGGCCATTATTGTGCCATGAGGGACATCTTCGTGGTGCAGTCACTGTGCAGTTTTACAGGCTCTGAGTAGGACTTGTGACATTTTGGATAACATTCCAAATGGAACCAGAAATTTCCTATAGAAATTTAGGCTTACTATAAATAAAAATATCTTAAATGTACTTACTCAGGCAAACTTCAGACAGTGATAACCAGGAAGTCTTTGAATCATACTTTCCTCTTAGACTCATTTTGAAATGGCTGTTTCTTTACGTCCTTATATATGATGCTGATTTCCATTATAAATGTTAGGTATAGTCCTTAGGCTGTTTCCCCTTATGCTTTTCTGTACTGATGGAGAAAGAAAATGTCTCTGTGGTACCTTAATGTATAAAACATGCCAGATTGGCTCACACATGTGTGCAATTATGCTAGAGATGAAACAGGATATATGAAGTGTGTCTGGAAGTCTTCCTGAATTTGGATTTTGTTTGGGCTTAGGTTTTTATTGCTCCATAAACCCATTTTGTCTACTGATGCCAGTTTTGAAGACCACAACATTGTCTAGAAGCAAAGGAAAGGCAAAGTGAACTACTAGCATGGTGTGTCCCTGCAAATATATACATGCTTACTCTGGTGAGGTTTACTTTGTAAATCAGGTACAGCAAATGGCTAGCAACAAGTAGCATTAAAATAGAATGGATACAGCACAGTTGTACTATATTTGCCAGCATCCCTCCTCTTACCTTTCAGAGCTGTTATTTGGAAAAAGATGGTGATTTGAGTGTGACTACTTGAGTGGTATAGTGGTTTTGACACCTCTGATGGCTGTCAAGTGGCTAACAGAAATGGATCAGGGTCATGATGCAAGTGTTGGCAAAAGGAAAGCTTAGGTCACTTGGAGGGAGATAGCATATGATTTTTGTCACACTTACTGTTTAGAACATCAGTCAAATTAACACTTGTGCATCAATTATTTCTAGACTTTTTAATAAACTACTCTTAGGCCATTGTTAGCTATTCAGGCAACTGAAACCACATCAGGTGAGACTTGTGAATTAGGAGGCCTCTGCTTGAGAGAAAGATTATGCTGGGTCAGAATTTACCAATATCAACATCTTTGATATTGATCCAACTATTTGGGCTGTATTTGGGGAAGGGTATCTGGAGGCTTTCTGTATACTTTCTCTGTCTATTGCAATCCTCTTGGTGATAAGTACTCACATGGTGCCGGGACCTAATATCCTTAAATAGCAAAAGCATCTTTAGTTGAGATAAGAAAGCTGCTGAAGCCTATCATTCTTATTTAACATCTTTTTACTCTTTTCATGGTGAATGTATTGAGAGCATGTAATATAATGTATTATATTATTCCTATAAAAAAGCTTTGTATTTAATGCTATAAATTACAAAATAAAGAAAATGGAGGCAAAAAATTAAAATTTAGCTTTTGCTTAGGGTAATCAATAAAAGTCAAAATTAGAGAGGGCCTTTCCAACTTCCTGGTAAGAGGGAAGATTCAAAAGGCCAAATCTTTGAAAGAACAACCAGGGCAATAAACAATGACCTATTGGTACCAGAAACAAAAGGTAGAAATGAGTGGATGAAGGCTGAAAAGATCTTCACAGGGAACCCGGAAAGAGGAGTTATGGTCAATCACACCATTAAGTTTTGGTGGGGGTCAGTTGGGAAGGACCAGGGGAACAAAGCTTCCTCCCCACCCTGTTGCTATAAGGAGAGTCATCCAGATGACCGGAGGCTGGCATGCTTCTGGTACTGAGACCCTGGAGACTTAGATAAATGACCAAGGGCTGGGCATCCATCTGGTGGCAAGAGACTGCAATGGAAGATCCAGAAGCATATCCAACTGAGCACACAGGACTCTGGCTAGGATCAGGGGAACTACAAGACAAAAATTTCTACCCTCTCTTCCCATATACACTAGTAGGTCTGGGAGAGGGATGAGCATTAAAGGCTAGAAGACCTACATATAATCTGGGAAGAGGACCCAAGCATAAGTGCAGGTTGTGGGATCAGCTGTAGGATGATGGCTCTATGCAGATGTAGAAATGCTCCCTGTGGCTCCCATTTGAGGTCAGTGGGAAATGGCGACAACAGACACTACCCTCCCCCCAACTGGTGCCATAAAGCCAGTAGCTAAGCTACATAGGCACAGCCAAGGACAAGATGTGGACATAGAAACCAAGGAGATTCCTAGAGGGTCTAGTCCCCTCAACAGACAGTGCAGAAGAAACAGGTCCGTGTTGCTCTACTCAGTGCAGTTGCTTTGCAAATCTCACTCCAAATGGTTGCCTGTTTGATTCCACTGGGATACTAGAAACCACAAGCCAGGCTTTATAGGTGTGAGTCAGGGCTGCAAGCTGCACCTGTCTGATCTGCACGGTTTTCTATCAGAAACAAGTGGAAGAGAAAAACGATTCAAAACATCGCATCAAGGGAGAAACACAAGGCGATTGGGATGCTATTTCATAGCCTACTCTCCTTACATTTCACTTGTCCTTTTGTCATTTTAAATCTTGCATAAATGTTTCCTAATGGTGTTGCATTATTTTCCACATTACTTGATTAGGTACTGTGTAGGTGTGTTGCCCACTCATTCTGTAGTTTACTATTCCTCCTAATTACCCGCCACATTCTCTCCCTCTCACACCCACCTCCACTACCTGCTCTTCCTCATACCTTTAGAAACCATAACTTTAGTAATCATTATATTTTGTGTATTCTAACAATATCCCAACTTGCCCACCCAGTGTTTTTCCGTCTCTTTTTCTCTATTGGTCTAATACTAATGTCAGCCTACTTCTTTTTTCTTCTCAACCTTAGGAACTTAAATCTCAGTTCACCATACTGTTTTTGTCCTTCCTCCCTTTATCTTTCAAAGGTTACATAGTTAAAGAGGTGGCTGTATTTAACTGTCTATTAGAATATTTGCATAGAGATCTATCTGGTAGCCACGGTTGCTTCTTAAATTAGTACACCACTCTTAGAGTAATGTAGGGGACCACATTTGTAATTCACACTTTGAGGGTTTATCATCCTAGAACTACAAAGACCCAGTTCTACTTGAGTGTTGCAGGTTCTGCAAATTAAAATTCAGATTAAAATTAATTCAATTAATAGAATAACCCAAAATGTGCAAGATATCATGCAGAAATATGAGTTTACAAAAAAAGACAGTATGATTCCTTCAAAAATAATATTTCCACAGGACCAGATTCCATTGAGAATGAAGTAGGTGAAATTCCAGGCAAAGATTTCAAAGGAATAATTTAAAAGAATATTTAATGACATGAAAGAGGATACAAATAAAGAAGTTGGATTAAAAGAGATTGCAGTGAGTAGCTGAGTGAAATAAGGGTTCATAAAAGAAGTAAGAGTTCAATTTAGAGAAATACTGCCAGATGGAAACAGGGATGTGTAGAAGCAAATGTTCCTGAAGCACATGACAAGCAGCACAGGCATCAGCAAGAAGGCAGAAGTTCCGAGGCCGAGGAAGACGATCTGAAATCAGCCACTAGATCCCACAGTGAGAGGCGAGGACCCATATGTGTGCACTGTTCTCTGACCTCCATATGAGCATGTAGCAGGCACTTCTCTATTAAAAAACCTAACCAACAGAACAGAGCACGTGTAACCAGAATCGCAAAGATGAAAAACAAGACAGACAAATGACAAAATCCTGACATTGACAAATAGGATAAGAAAATAATAAAACAATGAGATCTATAGGATTCCACCGAGAGACCACAATTCATGAAGCTAAAAGACAACATTCTGGTGAAAGGCACAAATAATGACTTCAATAAAATCATAGTGTTGTCCTCAATATGAGGAAACAGATGACTTTGCAGTTTAAGGGGGCGTCTAGAACACTGGACAAAAAAAAGACCAGGTCAGAAGAGAACCTCATCACACCTCATTATAGTTAAAAGGACAAAGGAAATACAGGAAATGGCAACAGGGATGCATCAATTTGCGTACAACGGCAAATCCCTCAGCATGGCACCAGATTTCTCACCAGAAACCACAGATCACGGGATGGTGTGTGTTTACAGCTTTTGACGACAGTAACCCACAAGGCAGATTAGTTCACTCAACAACCTACTGTCACGAGTGAAGAAGAAAATCTGACAACAAAAACAAAAAACGAAAGACCAAAAAAAAAAAAGAACTTTGACGATTATTTCAGCACTTCCGGAAATATTTCAAAGAACCCTTTTAACTGACTAGAAAGATATGTACATCTATGACTCTAAAGGAGAGAAAACTGAACAGTAGTCAATCTAGGGGACACTGAATAGGAAAATATCAAACAATGCAGAAATTAACAGAATGAAAAGATTTTGCACACACTCTGCAAAAATAACCTTGGATGCTCATGGTCTCAATGCTGTAATCAAAATCCTACACTGGAAGATTTGTTTAAAGAGCAGGATCCGTTTATATATTGCCTCTAAGAAGGACTTCCCACCTTAAAGACAGATGCTACCTCAGAAGGAAAGTGGAGAAAACAGGGCTTCTGAGCAAACAGAACTGGAAAGCAAGCAGTTGCCACAGTTCTAATATGACAAATTAGAATCCAAATGAAAACTAGTTAAGATGTTCACAATGTAGTGATGAAGTGAGCAGTCAGTGAAGAGGATGTTACAGTTGCGATTACACTTACACTGAGAACTAGAACATTCAATCTCATGAGGTATGTGTCACTAGAATAAACACACCAGTGAAGCCCATACTATCAAGCACACAGAGGGTTCGGTGCCTCATTACAGCCAATAGAACATCTTGCCCCCCCATACACATACACAAACAAAGAAAGAAAAACACAGGCACATCTTAGTTGAACATGTGATAGACCAAATGGCCCTAACAGACATCTACTCAACACTGCATTCTAATCATGGCACTTTATCCAAAATGTATCATGTAATAACCCATAAAAATAATTTTACAATTGAGAAATAAACAAACATCAAAACACACATCAGTTCATGGATATATATATATATATATATATATATATATATCACAATTGAATAATAGGTCATTAAATAAAGGAAGAAGAAATAAAAATAACCATAGACTCTAATAAGAATGAAGATAAAACTTGCAAATAGGATCAGTGAACGCTGTCCTACAAGAGAAGCTTAGTTATAACAGCCTACCATACAAACAGTAACCTCAACTAAATTTATGAATGAAAAAACCTTAGAGATTTTGAAACTAAGAGCAAGTGAAATCTCACTCAATAGTTATAAATGTTGTTTTTATTTCCTCAGATGGGGAATGAGATGAGGGCTGCTTCCAAGCCTTTCTAGGGCTTTCTGAACCCTTACTGGCTGGTTTCAACTCAGCTATTTTGGCCTAAACTCTTCAAGCTTATGGATTCAAACTGGCTTCTCTTGGCTTCTGACTGAATTGCTCTGCCTGGCATCAAACTAATTCTGGCAATATGTTTTAATTTTCAGGCTTCTCAGTTGCTGGCTTATTCTGTCTTTACCTATGTCTAGAGTGTTCTCTCTACAACTTGTCTCCATAAAAACCAGTAGGAAACTCTCAGTAAAAACCTTCTCTCTCTCCCTGTGCTGCTCTTAAGTAGCCTCACTTTTCCTGTTCTGTCCTGTTCTCATGAGCTGAGCATATTGTAGCTCTGACTCATTCTGTCAAATCTGTCTCTGATTTGTCACTTTGTCTGCCCCTCCGTTGGATGCCAATTTCAAACATGGCAGGTTCCTTCTATAAACTAACCTCACCTTTATAGTTTGGGGTTAGAGGTGCATGCTAAAAACCTGTCTATATTCTAACCAGATAACTCTGTTATCCAGAGAGTATCTGCATTCCAGCCAGATTGCATAGACCCAAAAGGTGTTTGGATTCCCTTGCCAGATCAGTCGCATTGCTGGATTACAATTCCTCTACAAACAGATGGAAAGAAATAATGACCATAGGAGAACTGAATAAAATTTAAATGAAAATAGAATACAAAGAGTAATGAAACAGAGTTGGTTTGGGTAACGGTAAACAATATCTGGGCTGGTGACCAGCAAGTGAAGGTATTTCTGAACTCAGCTATTCCCTGTCATAACACATTTCATTCTCCTGGCTCAAGTGTTGTCTGCCTCCTTCTGCTAACTTAGGCCTAGTCCTGGAAACGTCTACCCTCCATCCAATCTAACCTAGACCTAGCCTCTGAGACTTGATGAGGTCACCCTTACTTATTATTTCTGAGCTCTGGGCTGGCAGGTTCAACTCAGCTGTTATGGCTCAAACTCTTCTCCCAGCTGACTTATTTAATCTGGCTTCTCTCTTGTCCTGGAATTGCTCTGTTTGGCCTCAAACTAACTCAGCAATGTACTCTAATCTTCTGGCTTGTTCCATCTTTACCTGAATTCTCTCTCTCTGCAACCCATCTCTCCATTACTGTCCTAGTAAAACTGCCTCTTAAGGAGTTTCCCTTTCTTATTTCTTCTCAAGAGTTGGGTGTGTCCTATTCTGTCAAACCTTCTCTGATTTGTCACCTTTCCTGCCACTCAATTAGACATCACTTTCAAACACAGGTGCTTCCTTCTACAAACTAACTTACCTTTGTTTTGGATTGAAGGCATGTATCATCCTACCTGGATCTAAGCTTTTCTTTACCTAATACTTGCTCTATACCAGGCTGTCCTTGAACTCAGATCTATTTGCCTCTCTCTCCTGGATTGAAGGCATGTTTGTATTCCAGCCAGATCACACAGGCCTAGAAGGTCTTTGGGTGTTATATTTTTGCCAGAACAGCCATGTTCTGAATTAACAAACCTCTGCAATCCCCTGACCTCCACATGCACACTGTGATCAATAAGTCCTCCATGGTAAGTAAATATAATATTTACTTATAAAATAAAATTGATGAACCCTTAGCCAAACTTACCACAAGAAAGAGAAATCCCAAATTCACAGTTAGCAATGAAATGGGAGAGATTACAACAGGTGACAGTGAAATTCAGAAAATCATCTGAAAATAGATGAAATTCAGATAAAGTGGAAAACATGATAGAAGCGGTGCATTTCTAGACACAAATGACCTACAGTAATTAAACCTAGATCACGTTACCAACTTACACAGACCTGTAGCGAGACCTGGAGCTACTGTGAGGCTAGTAAAGATGGATCCCAAGTGAAAGTGGTTCAGGGCCAGAGGGATTCATTGCTGCATTCTAGCACACATTAATAAGAAATTAACACAATGCTTCTCAGACTAATGCATGAAGCAGCAAAGGGAAGATTGGCCCTAAGATTCTTAGGGAGTCAACATTGTGACCTCCTCACAAAATTGCATAAAGACACACAAAGCCAAATGTAGTGCCGTACTACTAGTGACAATGGATACTAGGATTTTCAGTTCAAAAAATGGAAAACCAAATTCAAGAGCACATTAAAAAAAAAAAAAACATAAAGGACAGCATGAGGAGGTTGGCTTCACCACAGGGATACAAGGATAGTTCAGTGTATTTAAATGGACACATTCAAATCACTACATCACAGAGATAGGCTCAAGAACAGAAGTCGCATGATCATCCCAATGGATGCTTCTGACAAAATCTGCTATTGCTTTATTGTAAGTAGAAATAGAACACATCTCAAAAGAGTAACACCCACCTGTGGACAGCCTATAGCCAACAATATTCTAAATGAGAAAAGATGAAAACCTGTTCATTAAAATCAGGAACAAACCAAGAGTGTTCACTATCTCTGCTCTTATTCAAATAATATTTTGTTTGAGCTAGTGAGAGAGGAAATCAAAAGTATGTAAATAGGAAATGAAGAATGGAAACTGTAACACCATATAATTCATGCTTAGGCAAGTCCAAAGATTCTAATCTGAAAACACTTAAATCTGATAAGCATTATCAACAAGCTGGCAAGATACACAATATGTATGATATGTAACTTTCCTATAGCTCAAGAAAAATATTAATTCTACTCACAATTGCCTCAAAATTATAACCACAAATAAACCTATGTATGGCATAAGAGGCCTCTACAGTGAAAGTTTTATATACGGAAGAAATTTTTAAGACTCTAAAATATGGAAAGACTGCCCATGTTTATGGATCAGAAGAATATGCAAAAATGGATACATGACCAAAAGCATTTCCCAGAATCCATGCATATTCATAAAAATCCAAATCATTACAGTAATAAAAAACAGCCTTAAAATTCCATGGAAGAGGAAAACAACAACAATAACAAACAAAAAATGGAAAAACAAAAAACTCAGATAACCCAAACAATCCTGCCTGAAAGCAAAACAAAACAAAGTCTGATTCTGGAGATACCACCTGGCATTATTTAAGTTATAGACCCAAGATCAACAGAGGGAGTGTCGTGATGCTGCCCTGACAGACCAGTAGATCAATGGACCAGAGCGAGGTAGAAGACTCAGATACAAACTGATGTCTTTGACCAAGGAACAAAAGCTACATGTAAGATACAAGGCAGCTTCAGCCAATCACAGTGGTATATGCCTCTAAGCCCAGCAGAAGCAGGCAGATCTAAGTTCAAGGCCAGCCTGATCTACTGGTTTGATAAAGAGTTTGAGGACAGCCAGATTTATATAAAGAGATCCTCTCTCATAAAATAAACTAAAATAAATTAAAATAAAATAAACAATGCTTTTCAACAAAGGGTGGTGTGAAAATTGG
>OU015747.1:138933703-138947674 GCA_907169655.1 Acomys percivali
AGAGAGAGAGAGAGAGAGAGAGAGAGAGAGAGAGAGAGAGAGAGAGAAACAAAACTGGAAGAAAATTTAAAGGCAAGTTAAAAATGCTTTTTGCAATTAAATTCTGTAGTCAATCTGGTTTGCTTAGCATTTTTATACAACCCTAGATCACCTGCCCAGGGTGGCACCACACACAGAGGACTGAGCCCTTCCCCACTAGTCATTAATTAAGAAAATGCTGGACAGACCTGCCTATCAGCTAATCCTATGGAGACATTTTCACAAACGAGTTTTCTTCTTCCAAGACAATCCTAGCTTGTGTCAAGTTGACAGGAGAATAGCCAGCCCAGTAGTCATGTGGGACACAACAGTAGCAGATTAATGTGAGCTCCTGTGTGGAAGTCAGGGTGGCCCAAGATATTTTCTTCGTGAGCTAGGGGATAAACTTAACCCCCATATCCATTTCCAAGTAAGCAAATCTAGTCTTTTGGCATGATGCACGTTAGCTTGATGACTCTGAAAGACAGCAGCTACTTGCGGAGGCTGGTGGTTCAAAGCCTTTGTCTCCAAGATCCACACAGCAGAAACAAACATTTGGAGAAAGTACTTGTTGAATAATAAGACATTTAAAAATTCACTTAAAAACTGGAGCAAAACTTTTAAATTTTAACTTATATAATTTATTCAGATCACATCCCGCTTGTTATCCGCTTGCTTGTATCTTTCCCTTCCCACCCTCCCTCCCTTTTCCATCCTATTCCCCTCTCCCAGACCTATACAGAAGGGGTCTTCCACCCCACCATATGACGACAGCCTATCAGATCTCATCTGGATAGCCTGCTTCCCCTTCCTCCCCTACCAAGGGGAAGTGATGAAAATGGGGGCATCCAGAGTTTATGCTAGAGGCAGTCCCCACTGGAGCATCATTTCTAAGTGCTTAGAAAATAAATAATAAAACTGGGAAAGAGAAACCAAGTAAATGTCCTCTAATACTCATGACTTCCCCTGCAACTTGTAAATGTATGTTTTACATATTTCTAACCACAGCTCATTCTTAGTACATATGACATTTACCTTCACGTGCTTTTACTTAAACTACGGACCGGAGTTAATGTCCACACGGTCTTGTGTTTTAGATCTGGAAGAAATAGAGGATCCTCCCTGAGGGAAGACACAGTGTGTTGATAAGGAAGCAGCTGGAATGAGGGTTCAGACAACTGGAAGTCTCTGGATTACCCCTTTCCCTAATGCAGAAGAAGTTTATAGACTTGTCCTTAATTGAGCAATTTATCTTACAGACCCTTAGAAAAACAGTGATATTTACATCATGCTGCTGATGAGGCTGCTTGCCCATTTGTGTCTATTGGTTTCTCACTGAGCCAACGCTTGTACATGTCACTTTATGAGCCACTCTGTAGAGCAGGTAGATGTAAGGCTACCGGGGCACCATGCAACAGAAACCTTAGGCTAAATCAATCTAATTTTATTGTTCTTAAAGATTAATAATGGTTTGCTAACCAAGCAGGCTGGCAGGCGTGGGAGCCATGTCATGAGATCTGGGCATCCTATGACCAATTAATGCCTGACTGAGGCGTTGAATGAAAGAGAGTGTTGAACAATACCAAGCAGGGTTGGTACTCAGCACAGTTCCCTTGACAGGAAGTATGTAGGGACAGAAGAGGGCTAGATGGAAGGTTTTGTTTTTTCAGAGGAGGATGAAGACCTGAAACAAAACCTGTGGGCCCTGGCGGGCTCTGCTGAAGAAGTAACAATGCCCAGGGGAAACACTAAGAAAGTCACTTAACCTCACTCACCTTAGTTCTCTGGTTGGAAGAATGCAGCACATAGGCAAACTTCATACATGTCAGAAACTATCTGCCAGGCATTGTTTAGAATTGACCCTCTGGATGTCTCCCCACATGCCTACCTATTATTTATTAAGATGTACTAGGGGGCTGGTCTCTAGAGGGAGCACAAAGAAAAGGCAAAGGAACACAGCAGGATTAAGCACACTGCAACAGAGGCCTTAGATTAAATCAGCAGACCTGGCCTGTCAATCAAATCTGTACTCATTATTTTTTTTTTTTAAGATTAATAATGGTCTATTAACTGAGCAGGCTGGCAGGTGTGAGAGCAGCGGCAATATGATGAAATCATGGGCCTTCTGCGACCAGTTGACGCCCGACTGACCCATTTCAGCAGACAACGGGGAGCATCAGAAAGTTGAGTCTGTGTGGATTCTGGTGATTGTTGCATCTATATTTAAAGGCTCGGTGTCACTGGGAGCTCTCTTGGTTTTGTCAAAATGTCTGCTGGCCCGGATGAGCTGCAACTCCTTGCAATTGAATGTCAATAAGACCAAAGCAATTTTGGTTGATTCACAGTACCAGCTTAAGCATATTCACTTGCACCGATTACATTTGACAGGTAGTTACCTTCGACTGAACTCCGTGGCTAGCAGCTTGGGCATGCTCTTGACAGTGAGCTAGGAGCTGATGCTTAATGTTTATTTCATATCCTGTTCCCCCCCCCTTTCCCTAATACAGCACGTGTGGATCATATTTAAATATATTCTCAACTGATGTTCTCATCAGTCCACTTGCCATCTCAGGACGGAATGGTATAATGATTCGTTTTCACTATTTTAATAAATATAATGTCTGCTCTCCAGTTTTAATTACATTAAACACACCGAACATAGGCTTGTTTTCAGGAAATGTGGTGAACATTTGCCACATTGTACAGCAGAGAAATGCTCAACTGCGTGGGGGCAGGTGGAGAAGTTGCCCCGTTCTAATAAACTTAGTCTGTCAAGTTTGGTATATTATTATGAATCCTAGGCAGTGAAGCCTCACTCATTTTCTATATTGTCATTCCTTCATCTTTTTGTCAGTCATTTGACTTTGCCAGTATTCTCTAAATATTTACATTTAGATTTATCCATTTAAATTACAGATGGCTGTAATGTAAATAACATTTCAAAAAATCTTGATTGAAGTATTGAATGTACATTTCAGTACATCATAAGACACTGTAAAACGTTTCATTTCTGTATATTAAATTGAGTAGTAGTTGAGAGTCATGGGTTTAGGCCAGAAAGGCATATGGTGATACTGTGAATCCACTCATTATGGCATTAAGCCTCAACTTTTCAGTTGCCTTAAATTCATACAGGAGCTGACCAGACAATGTTAGGGATGCCCAGACCTCATACGCTAAGCCTAATCTCCTACACTCTACAAATAAGACTGCAAATCCCCAGAATCCCTTTCTCTGACTGGCTGAGTGGCAGCAGCGTTTGGCTTAGCCTTGCTCTGGCTTCAACACTATGATTTTAAAGTAAACACGTTTTGCTCACAGATTTCAATCTATCCTGGAACCCACGGTTTAAGACATCAAACGATTCTGGTGATGTGGTTAGACATTTCACGTAGGACAGGAACTTAAGCTCAAGTAGGGAAAAGATTTTTCAAAATTACTTCCTCTGCATTTCCTGGCATTCCGTGTCTTATTCTTTTAAAACTGACAGTTTTTAAATTTTTGTTTCTCTTTTACTGACAGCAACTAAATGCACTGACAGGTGAGAAGCGAGAGGTAAATGCAAGTCATTATTATTTTGTCCGCTGATACCTTGGCATTCTGAGAAGTGCTGCCTAGATCTTACAAACTAAATTATTTGCAGTGGTTCTAAAAGCACATGGAAACTGCTGTGTGAGTGTTGGAGGTAGAACAGATGTGCATTTGGCACACCATACTCTCTTCACTAGGCATGGTTGGAGTCTGTAGCAAAGTAAGTAATCTCACTGCCTGTGTTTACTTCTGTAGCATTTGCTGTGAATCTTTTCAGCATGTAAATTTCTTCTAGAAATTAATGGCTATTGTGTAAGTAGAGAAAAGAAAGAAAGCAGGTTAAGAAGTTAATGAATATGAGATTAAGAATTTACTTTAATGAAATATGAGATGCAAGATTAAAAGTTAAAATTTATTTTATTATAATGAGAAAAATCTTGTGTAGTAAGTTTATCCCTTGCAGAAATGCTTTGCAAGTAATTAAATGTTGAGAGAGCTGTATTCTATTGATAGAAGTGTGTTGGACCAACCAGGACCAACAAACATTTTAATCATAGAAGGGCTAATTTGTTCTTTTGAAAAATGTTAGAGGCTGGGAGATGACTAAGTTGGTAAAAGTGCCTGCTTTATAAATATGAGTTTGGCTCACTAGGCATGACGTCATTTACCTGAAATCCCAGTTTCTGGAAGATGGCGACAGGACCATTACTGGAGCTCACTGGTCAGCTCGCCTTGTGGAATCACTTAGCCCAGGTTCACTGAGAAAGCCTGTCTCAGAAAATAAAGTGAGATGGAGATTGACCAAGGAAGAGATACCCAACATTGAGTTTTAGTCTCCATATATATGTGCACACATGTATATATGTCCTTGTACACATATGTATACACATATCAAGCACACGTAAAATATGAAAACATAAATATGAGCTGTTATTTCTATACATTGTAAATAATAGCTGAATTTCAAAATACAGGAAGATAAAAAAGAACTAATAGAGCCGGGCACAGGCATGGTGGTGCACACCTGTAATCCAAGTACTCAGGGAGGCAGAGGCAGGTGGATCACTGTGAGTTTGAGGCTAGCCTGGTCTACAAATCAAGTCCAGAATACTCAAGGCTACACAGAGAAACCCTGTCTCAAAAAGAAAAACAAAAACAAAAACAAAAACTAATACTTATTTACTGTGTCAGCATTATTTAAAAACAGCTTTGGTAGCCATTATTGTCATAAATATATATATATAATATATATATAATATATTATATATAATTAGGAATCCTTAGGATTTATGTGTTTGAGTGTGCGTGTGTGCACATCCACACATGCATGCCATTATAAATTACCCAATTTCATCTTCCTTCCTTCCTTCCTTTCTACTAAAATTCCCAGACCCATGCTCTCTTGTATCTACTGTTTTGCACTGTAGATGGTACAAGCATACCTACAGCTCATTCTCTCTCCCTCCCTCTCTCTCTCTCTCTCTCTCTCTCTCTCTCTCTCTCTCTCTCTTTCTCAATTGGATTAACACTAATTTGCATTTTTAGTAAGGTTTTCATACACTTGAAACCATTTTTATGAATTCCTATAGGGAAGTAACAGAAAACCTGCCAAGAGACAAAAGGCAAGAATTCCTCAGAGAAAAAAGCAATCTGAATTACCCTGGCAAAAGCTTTGGCAGGAGGTATGTGCGCTTAGAAGTTTCCCTCTAGTGAGTTCTCTGGCTTCTCCTGTGGCATTCTTTGATGCCCACTCCCCACACCTGTTAACACAACATTGCCACTTTGGTGTGACTGAGAGCAAGGTCCCGTGTAGACCTCTAATGATGTGTGGGATGTAGATTCCATACACAGCAAATCATCATCTTAGATTTAAATCATTTGGAATTCCTTTGTGTTTTGTATTTTGCAAAGTCATGACTTGTGTGTGTGTGTATATGTGTGTGGTGGATACACTTCCGTGTGCAAGTGCATTCAAGTGTGGAGGCCAGGGCAGCCACTTGTGAATCCTTGCCTGTCAGTCTCTGCCTTGTTCACTTGACACATGGTCTCTCATGGAAACTAAAGCTAGAGTGGCAGCCAGAAAGCCCCCGAGTCTCTGATCCTCCAGTCTTTACCTCTCATAGTCCTGGAGTTACAGGCTCACATTGACCACACCCATCCATTTACATGGATGCTGAGATCTAGACACAGGGTCCCCTGCTTGTGCAGAGGGAGCTCTGAGTCATCGAGTCACAACTCCAGGTCTGAAGTCATGATATCAGTATACCGCATTAGTAGCCAAACAAGAAGGTTAGTTGTTTGTTAATAGCAATAGGAAGACTCATCATACATGCTTGGTGGATTTCCAGGAAAAAAGAAAACTCCTTAGGCAAAGACTTCAAGCATAGCTTTAGGTCACTGTCTGTCAACTTTCCGAATACCTCATGTTGTAATGATCCTCCCAATCATAAAGCTGTTTTCATTGCTACTTCATAACTGTAATTTTGCTGCTATTATGAATCATAACATAAATATCTGATATGTGACCCTGTGAAAGCGTCATTCGATCCCTGAAAGGGTTGCAACCCTCAAGTAGAACATTAAAGCAGCTTCAGTTTACAAAAAAGAAAAATATTCTTGCCTTGCCAAGGTCTTGTACCATTTTCCTGTCGTTTTGAGACAAGTTTCAGCTCCCTTTGCTTTATGTAAAAATTGACATTGTTTTATTAAAGACAAAATTATAGTTAACCATTATATTCACTTGTGAAAGCTTGTCTTCACTTTGTGTATCTGAGTAACTGGCTCACAGCAGGATATAGTCAAGTCTTTTTTCCCCTCTGAGGTTGTTGTTCAGGAGAAAGTAAATTACGTGTGACACAAGCGTAGTTGTCACGAGGTTTGGACAAAAGAGAAGCTTAGAAGTTCAGAAGAGTCCAGTGCTGCTCAGCCGGGTATTCAGTGGTGACCCCCCGTCCCCCGAAGGGTCAGTGTTAGCTGTATACTTTATGTAAGGTAGGGGAAGAAGGAAGGGGCATACAGTCGAAATCTCTCCTCAAGTTAAATGTTAAAATAGGGTCCTTTTTGTCTGTCCCTCGTGGAAGAGGACACGAAAGGCCCCATGACACATGTTCAAGGTATAGCTGCAAATAGATTTTCATGTCTAAGGATCTGTAAAGGGTACTGAGTACTTAATTGGTTTGTTTGGTTGTGAACTGAAGGCTCCACACTGTGCGTGTCTACCTCATTAATTTGAAAAAACACCCCGGCCCACCTGGAGGCTGCGTGTTCTTTTCAAAGTATCGTAACCAGCGTTTTCATGGCTACTAATTAGAAAATATCCCACATCTGAGAAAAACAAAAAAACAAAACAAAAAAACAAAACAAAAAAAAACACCCCGCCTAACTGCATAACATTGGTCTTTCACGGTTTTCCTTGTAAGCATCATCTGTGAACCAACCACCATCCCCTCAGGGTTGAGGATGTGAATCCAGCAGTAAAGTTCCCTGCCCTGCAAATTTCAGTACTGAAAGGCTGCGCTTGGGCTAGTGAAGAGCATTTACAACCCCAATGCGGGGGGGTGTGGGGTGTGGGGTGTGGGGTGTGGGGGGATGTGGGGATGTGGGGTGGGGTGTGGGGGCGGGGTGGGGAGGGGCAGGGAGGGAGGAGGGGTTGGGGACAAGAGGATCCCGGGAGCTCCCTGGTCATCTATTTAGTCTGGCCAAGTCTGTGCAGGCCAGAGGAACCCTCAGCACGGTTCCTAAGGAGTGGTTCCCAATGTAAGGAACATTTCAGCTCTATCCCATAATGCTTCTCTACGTAATCAACTCTTGGTCAATGTAATGCCTAAATTGTTTGTGAATGTAATCGTATGGAGAAATGTCTAGGGGGCAGGGCTTCATTCAAAGAGGCAGACACTGGTAGGAGATGTCCCAGTGGGCCTCTTCCGTCACAGCTCCTGTGTCTGCTCTGCTGGCTCTCCTGGCCGCCAGGATGTGAGCTTCTGCCATTCTCCTCATACCATGACAAATTAAAAAGCCTCTGACCATGAAGAAAGTATATTTCTTTTTCCTGAGTTGTATTGGTCAGGTGTTGGTTACAGCAATGATACAGCCGACGAATACAGAGAAAACGGAAGTCAGGTACCAAACAATGGAGTTATTGCTCTGGCTGCCTGGCAGTGGGATTCAGAAACCCTGGGAGCTGGTTTTATGAGATGGACATGGGAGAGTTATAGCATGCTTTAGGTGGCCATACTGGTTAGAACTCAGCAGACCAAAATTCCAGCAGGGAGGCAGACTCCACACCATTTGTCTTACATTCTAGCAATAAAAAAAAAAAAAAAAAAAAATTGCTTCCATTTTGTCCATGGCCTAGGAGCATGCATGGCTGAGTGTCCAAGGGATGGACTACTTACCTGGGAATTTCCAGACAGCATACTTTGCTGCGTGTGGCAAAGTTATTGATGGCTGCTTTTATCAAGGTTTACGATTTGTGAACAAAAGTTACAGACAATGTTCTGGGGGCAACCAACCACTTCCTGATTCTGTTTTAGGCGCCCCCTCATAGAGGGAATACGTGCTTGGTATAGTGAGCCTTGTCACAAGTCTGTGGCTGAGGATACCATAAACTCGGTGAGGGCATCTATTGCTGATACTTTACAAGATGGAAGTAGAGTTAAATGGCTTTCTAAGTTGGTGCTTATACCCACAGACCAGTGCCACCCTCCCCCTTAATCCATGACGCCCTGTTAGCAGGGGGAAACACTCAAAGCAGAGACTTGTAACTGGTCAAAGTGACAAGAGTGAAGGCTGGTGGGTGCTCAACCCTAGATGGAGCACCTGTGAGGCCGAGGGGACATTGTGGAAGAGAGGAAAGAATGTAAGGGCAAGGGACAGGGAGGCCTCGTCACTGCCAGCATGAACGCACAGCAGTGGTGTTCACAAGAGCCATATGCATAGAATAAAGAGGCAAAAGTGGGAGTGAGAACAGTTGTGAAAGGTGATTGGCAGGAGTAGGGAGGGGTATGAATCATAGGAAAAAAGGATCAAAGTACCAAAGTATCTGAATATACAATTATAAAAGAGTTAAAATGCTCTAATTAAAACACAAGAGGAACCAGTGTGCTACGAAGTTAGAGTATGGGAATATTAAGTGGTAGCTGGTGCCCAGCCTCTGCCCTCCATGCCATATAGTATGACTAAAAAAAGAAGAAGAAGAGGATTTCTGTCTGCCACTGACCCCAACTGCCTAACTTATCATTGCTCCACCAAGACCTATGGCTGTGTTTGAGGGCCCTGAGAGGTTGGGTTTGTCCTGAGGGCAGAACTTCTTCAGGCTGACCTCTTAGATGTGGCGTCCAAGTCCCTCTCCCACCCAGAGAGATGAGGCTGTGTGCTGCTGGCTTCTCTGTAAGCTATGACTTGGTTTCTGTACATACCCATCACCCTCCCACTTCCTTAGAGCATTTGAGAAGTGTTTTTTATCAATGATTGCGCCTGTTTGCTCTTACCCTTACACTCTGTCATCTGGTGTAGCAGAGACAGCCTCTGGTCCTCTGCCTTTGGTTCTTTGTATCAAGAAGATTATATTGAAAAATGCCAAGGTAGAAGGAAAGCTGACCACCACGTTGTGACTAAGGGGCTATATATCTGTCCCCACTCTGCATCCTGTCTGCATGAATCAGTGGCCTGAACGCTAGGACCACATGTCCTGTTTCTCTAAAGGATGCAAATCAATGGCTCAAATGCTCAAATCCTTCTTTTCTTAAATTGTCATTCAACCAATGACCGTGTATCCTCATTTTTCTCTTTGTAAAAACCATACAGCCATAGGCCAAGCTCTCTTTCTGAAGATATATCCACTCCTAAAGTAGCTTTTGGCTGCAGACATATTTTTAGCCTTCAGGCCTTATGCTGTCTTGGGATCTCTGGTTCATAGTGAAGTCTATAATCCTGTGGTTTTTGTTTTTTGGCTTCTATTTCCTTTTCTTTTTAAAATTTATTATTTTTATTAATTAAACATATTTTTATTTTTTACATATACATGTATATTATTACACATACATACAATAGATTATCCATAGCAAGAAGAACCATGACACAATCAGGAATTATATAATATACAGCTATTTGTATTTTACAGCCTTGAAGAGAACATCTTTCCTATCTTGTTGTGTCTAAAATTCTGAATGTAGATTAATCTCCATCACATCTTGTCATTATCAACTTAAAACATCTATCTAGACCTAAAAAATCTTAACCCCTAAACAACTAAGCTTCATTGCAAAACTAAACTACCTGGTCTTCAACTCCATCCGAGACTTGAAAAGGAATAAACTTGTTTACTTGAGTATGCGGGAGTGCGGGTTAGTAGCTTTCCAAATAAGAAGATGACAACAGAGACAGTTTGCTACCTGAATAATCACTCAAAACTCTTTATAGTGTTGGAGCATCTTCTTCTGGCTTCTAGCCCAATATATCTGACAGACATATTTGTGAGGCAGGAACTATTGAGGGATTGCTTACCCTGTCTTGGCAGAGTTTGGCTATTGACTCTGCCTGCATCCAAGCTTGCCCTTTTTTTAGGCAGAATTCTGTCTGTGGTAGAAATGAGAACATTTGCCCAGTGGCTTGTTTGCCACATTTGAATCCATCACCATAAGGAAGTTCTTTGATTTTCATCGTCCTCTTTGAGGTAGGCTGGGCGTTGCCAGGAGCTAACGTGTCTCATTGTCAGTGAATCTGTAAAATAAAAACATTCTTAATTGCCATATTCTGCATGTCTCTGAGGTTTTTAAAGACCTTATCTAACTATCCTACCTTACCTTTTTATAGCACCATATCTATCTGCTGTATCTAAGATGTACATTCTTGTGATGAAAGTAGACTAGTGATTGACATGACCATGATTTGACCAACTAACAATTAACTTGTGTAACTTATTTATCCTAAACAGCCGACAATAGCACTTTCAAAGCATTGGAAGTAAACCTTGCATTATAATTGAGTTATAGGGGTACAAGACCTCATATTAGAGTAGAAATATATATAATATATAACATATATTATGTGCATTAAGAATAATCTTACATTTGAATTCTATACCACTGTATCTAGAATTAAACTTATTTTGTATCTATATACAAAATTCTATACCAGTGAATTAAAAATAACCTTGTGAATGACAATTAAGGCATTAAGTTGAGGAGTAGATTCACTAATCTACTTTTTGTTCTATCTTCCCTATATATTGCTAAATTCCCCCTTCTTTCTTTTCAACCCCTATCTCCAAACCTAAGAATGTAAGATAAAGGAAAAGAGAGACATCACTGAGTCTAACCTTGTTTTCTCTCTAAATAAGACCTATAACAACTTGTAACCAACTCCCACTGATAATAACTGTCTATAGCCCAAGAAAGCAACCAAAAACCTACCTGACCCCCCTTAATGGAAATGGAGCATCATTCTCTTAAGGTTTCTTCTGGCTGATTTGGGATGAATAATACCTTTGTAGGGGCACAAATAAAATTGGGGAAATGGCTAAACAAACTAGGAATAGCATTTGTGCTCCAGTTTCTACATTTTGAGAAATTCCAGACTTAATTAGAGTCCTGTGTGGGACAGTCTGAAATGCTGGACCAATTAGGATTGGAAGCTTTCTCTGAAAGTGTCCTGGGAGCTGTCTGTTGTGTTGAGGAGCAGCAACTGCAGCACTTGATGTTGGAACATGAAGGATACACGATATCAGTGTCCAGCATGCTAAGTGGAATGAATCCTGTCAGGTCTGATCCAATGACAGTGTCCAGTTCTTTTGTTCTAAAAGCATGTAGTTTCTCACAAGCATCACACAGTCCTAAAATTATAAGTGTATAAGGTGTGCATGATGCACAGAACAATTAAGGCTGCTTTTCTGCTCTTTATATGAGCAGAAAACAAAGACATCTGCAAATCTTCATTCATGCCATATGAAGAGTGGCATCTAACAGTAATTCATAGGGGTTCTGTTGTCAACAAGAAACACTGTCTATGCCTAGACATTCATGGCTCAGCCAATCTCAGAGCTAATCCCATATAGTGGGATTAGCAATATAAGTAGCCTACTTGTTCTGCAGTTTAAATTCTTCACATCACTATTGTATCCCTCTCTCTCATTCTCTCCTGACCCCCCATCCCTCCCTCATCCCCTCTCCCTCTCTCCCTCTCTCCCTTAGTCCTCAGGAAGGCGATCCCTCCTTCCCTAACATCTGACCTCAGCCTATCAAGTCTCATCTGTACTACCTGTAACCTCTGGTTTCTCTTCAGATCATATAAATCTTATAAATCTTTCACCTTTTACTATTTCCTTTTCTTTTGTCCTTTAACTTTGCAGAGTCATCCTCTGAACACCCAGCTGGCTGCCTTCTGAGTTCCCATGCACAGGCCTCAGAATGAAAGGACTAAGTGGCCAGCTGTGCAGGCTGAGGACTATAAATTAATGATTTCCACTTGGCACATTTACTCTTAGTGCATTGCTAGGGTAAATTCCAGAGATGCAGTTGTTGACTCAAAGAGTTTGCAGAAGTGTGTTGTGGGTACATATTGACAGACAGCTTTCAACCTTCAGCAGGGTCCCCCCAAAGAGTGCACTAGAGTGTCTGACCCTTAGGTTTATGTCAATAGAAGGAATTCTCTTATTGTCTTCCATCTGTTGAGCTACATAATTTGTTTTGCACTTCTTATACTGCCTTGTTCAAATAATTTGAAAGATAATAAATTTGCTTTTAATACACTGATGTATATTTTTATATTGATGTCTAAAATAACTTAAGGTTATAATTTCTCAAGACATAAATTTTATTTATGATACTATTAACTCTGACAAACAAATTAGGGAGTTACCACACCTTTAAAAATAATACATGCTCTGCCTACCCACTGTCTCATCTGTAGTCTTGTGTTTGTTGAAATAAATAGGATGAGCCCAGTATATGAAAATGAAATCATTAGATTTGAATTGTTTTTATTTAAAATACCACTAAATATTTTTGCTACTCAGCATTTATTTATTTACTTATTTATTTATTTTTATTGTGTATAGGTGCATGCATGTTTTGTGGGGTAGGGGTGGATGCTACAGCAAGTGTGTGCAGGAAGACAGCTTTCAGGCATAGCTTCTCTCTGTGCATCACAGGGTCCCTAGTATCTGAACTCCAATCCTAGGACTTGAGGCTTAAAGGCAAGTGAGTTTATGTGCTTACCCATCTTTCTGGCTAGCCTCTGTAACTGTTGCTTTAAAAGTCAATATAGTGCAGTAGACTCAACACTCACTGACGGTCCTCTTTATGGCTTGCTTATATAAGTTCTTGAAGTAACTTGAACTTTCTTGGTGAGACTGTTGTCACTTGCCAGAATGGAATGAAGTGGTGACCTCCCTTTGAAGGCTTGCATGGCCGAGAATATACCTTCCATGTGCAGCTGTGAGTCATGTCTTATATCAATGGGATTCTTTTTATATCCCTCCTTTTATGAGCTTTTGATATACTTTTATTTTCATAATGAAAAGTATGAGTCAAGCTAAAGAACTGCTTTTTTCCATAGATGCTGGTATGTGTGTGTATGCATGCGTGCGTGTGTGTATGCGTACATGCGTGTGTGTGTGTGTGTGTGTGTGTGTGTGTGTGTGTGTGCTTGTGTGCTGTATATGAGGCTATGATGTCTATGTAGAAGCTGGAGGACGATTTGCAAATGTCTGCCCTGTCCTTACACCATGTGGGCTGCATGGATCCAACTCAGATCACCAGGCGCACAGCTATACCCACTGAACCACTTTGCCAGCCATTTTTTTGGGGAGATGGAGTCTCATAATATCCTAGACTAGCCTTGAACTCTCTTATTTTCAATTTAAAAATGATTTATTTATTATTTTACATGGATAAGCATTTTGCTTACATGTGTACAGCAAATGCGCACCTTTGGATGTCAGAAGAGGCCATGGAAGACCTGTAAGTGGAGTTACAGGTGGTTGTGAGCTGACATGTGGACACTGGAAATTGAAGCCAGGTCCTCTGCAGAACAACAAATGCTCTTAGTCACTAAGCCAGGCCCTGTCCTTGAAATTTTGCTCCTCCTATGTGAACTTGCCTAGTGAAGAGATAATAGCTGCGTGTTACGTCCTATGGCTTATGAGCTGCTAGGAATTGAACCCAGAGCTTCCTGTGTGTGAGGCAAGCAGTCTCTCAACCAAGAAATAGCCCCAGCCCTTTATTTTATTAAAAGTAGTTTGCAAGTGTAGAAATCAAATAAAAATGAGATTGGTTAAAGGAAATCACAGCCCAAAGCATAAATGGATTAAAAAAAAAAAATCCTAAACAGTACTACCAACTGAGTGTTCAAATTCAAGTCGCCATACTTGTGTGTGTGTGTGTGTGTGTGTGTGTGTGTGTGTGTGTGTGTGTGTGTGTGTGT
>OU015747.1:138947684-138964640 GCA_907169655.1 Acomys percivali
TGTGTGTGTGTGTGTGTGTGTGTGTGTGTGTGTGTGTGTGTGTGTGTTTTCATGGTGAGGGATGAATAAGGACAGAACAGAAACCCTAAATAAACAGAAAATAGAAATATGGACTGTGAGGAAACAAAGTAGGACAGTATGATAAAAGCTATTAGGTCTAATTTAGGCCTGTGTGGATATCACAGGGCTCCTGGGCAGGCAACAGTTAAAGCTGAAAAGTAGTGACAGCATAGTCAGTTAACCCACAGCTCTTAATCCCTAGAGTTCATCTTTAGAAAAGAAAACTCTTATAATTATTTAGATTTCAACTTAAATTAGATAAATGTAAATTCTAGCTCTGGGGTGAATTTGTGAAAGGTTCTAAGTTACTGCATAAGCCTAATGATATTCCCATGGTCATGAAGCTATACTAATTTATAAATATCCATTGTTGTGGGAATTAGGAAGTAGGCTTAGCTGGGAGCATCTGGGGGAGACAATGGGACTGCTGTAGTCACGGTAATTCTCAACCTCACCTTTTAATTGTTTCACCCTCTAATACCTCTATTCTTGATTCTTTTTTTAAACAATTACTGGAAACACTTGTAAGCTCATTATTTTTCCTTTCTAAGAAAAAAAAGTAAACAAACGAATGCTTTTCATAGCATGAATATTTATCTGGCCTCACATATCTGAGGCCTGTCAGCCTTTATGGACATCAGAAGTATCCATAACGTTACACCATACAGTTACAACGAGTCTCTTATTCTAGGCTCACAAGTAAAAGCAACCAGATCTTCTAAGAAGGGGAAAAAAAAAAAGTAAAAAGAGCAAGGGGTGTGTCAGCATCACCTGAAGTCTTCGGAGAACTTTTCCTCACATCCTGCCTGTCTTTCTCTTGTTCTCAATTTACTTGTCCACCAATCTCATACTTTGATGACCTGAGACACAGCTTTACTCATTCAGTGGAAATTGAGTGGGTGCCCAGCAGGCAGTAATTGTAGTTCTAGGGAATAAAGTAGGGAAAAGAAACAGAAACACCTATTGTTTATATTCTAGGTAGAGAAAGGAGATGAATGATAAGGAAAGAAATGAAGCAAGACATGAAACAGTGGGTACAGATAAGAATATTCTGAGAAGAAAGGAAGTGAAGGGGCTGGCAAAATTGCTCAGTGCCTACAGCTCTTGTCCTGGAAGCCTGAGGCTCTGACTTCTAACAATCAGAGCTCAAGTAAGACTAGGTAGTGTGTGTTTTATAATGTCTGGCCTCTAAGGGTAAGATTGGAGGCAGAGAGACCGGACGAGCCTTGGAAGCTTGAGGGCTTGAAAGGTAAGAGCAGATGTTCAATGCCACTTACTTGCCTCCACATTTATACCACAGCATACCACAATCAAACACAGCCAAAAAAGATTAAAAAGCAAAATGAAAGATATAGAAAGAAAAGGAAGGGAAGAAAAAAGAGAAGGGAAGGAAGGTAGGAAGATAGGGAGGGAGAAATAGGGAAAGAATAAAAGAGAGAGGAAGGGAAGGGAGAGAGGAGAGATGATGGCAAATAATATAGAGATGGCAAATATAGTCTAGAAATCTCTGGCTTGACTGGAATGTATGCTAGTTAGTTTTTGTTTGTTTGTTTTTATTTTGTTTTTGGTCTACTTGACAAAATGAGCTATTTGAGAAAAATGGGAAAAAATTTTATACATTTATTTTATTACACATGTATAAAACAAACTACGTACAGCAGAGAGAATCATGTGACAAGCATGAGAATAATGAGTTCTATACATGTTACATTCATAGTGAATTGGCCATCTGCATTCGTCCAGTTTGAAGTAAATGTCTTTCCTGTCTTGTTGGGTCTAAATTTCCAAATGAAATTCAATATCTATTCTATCTCAACTCTAATAGCTTAACTTCTTTATCTTGATCTAAAACGATCTTATCTCCTAACCAACTAAACTTGGTTGTAAAACTATACTATCTTGTCTTCAATGCCCCTCAGAGACTTGAGAAGGAATAAAGCTTAAATTCCTGAGTGAACCAGTAGCACAGGTTAGCAGCTTCCAAAATGAAAACTTTTTGATTGAGAAAATACCTCTAACAGACTGCCTATAGGAAAGTCTGTAGGACATTTTCTTAGTTACTGGTTGATGTGGGAGGGCCCGGCGCACTGTGAATAGTGCAAACCTTAGGGTGATTTTCATGAGTGTGTAAGAAGGCAGGCTGAGCAAGCCATGGCAAAGCAGCACAGCAAGCAACATGCCCCTTCGGCCTCTGTTTCAGTTCTGCCTCCGGTTTCTGTCTTGCTTTCCCTCCCTGACTTCCTGTCAAGATAGACTGCAAATTGTAAGAAGAAATAAACCCTTTTTCCCCAATGAAGATGCCCTTGGTCATAGGGTTTGTTATAGCAATAGAAAATTAACCAATACAGCTAGACTTAGGAGAGACTCAGCTAAATGACTAATTGAAGAAATACTTGAAAAAATAGCTAAATGATACAGGAATGTCCTAACTATAGGTGAGCTGCGGAGGCCTTTGTGTTTTGTTTTTTTTTTTTTTTTCCTTTGTCTTTTACTCAGAGTGTTAGTTCATCTTTGTTTTTAGATACACTTTTCATTAAAGGGAACTACAGGTCCTTGGAGAAAAGGCTGAGTTTAGGACTAAGGCAGGAAAGTAAAAATAAACCGACCAGGATAACTGTCTTATGTCAGAAAGCAAGAATATACTACACAAATTAAAAAAATAAAAAAATAAATTAAAAATGGAGGCATGATGCTATGACCTAGAATTCATCAGGAATGACAGAATGTCACACAGCTCAGCTTTCCAGAGCCTCTGACCTCCAAACATGCATTCCCATGGAGAGAGAATTGTGAAGTGAACGCAGGTCTGCCTGTCCTGGCAGGTACTTAAGAGGCTGAGCCACGGAGATTGCAAGTGTGATGTCAGTTTGGGCAACTTGGCGGGTTCCTATCTCAAAATACAAAGTAGAAAGAGAACTGAAGGCACAACTCAGAGGTAAATCACCTGTCTAGTGTGTATTCAACCCTTCATTTAATCTATAGGACCCCCAAGAATATACTGAGAGTATGGTGGTTTGAATAAGAATGGCCCCCCATTGGCTCATGTTTTGAATGTTTAATCAGGGAGTGGCACTATTTGGAAAGGATTAGAAGGATTAGGAGGTGTGGTCTTGTTAGAAGAAACCTCCCTCCCTCCTTCTCTCCCTCTTCCCGTGGATCAGGGTCAGGACATAACTCTGAGCTACTGTTCCAGCGCCATTCTTGGTCAATATGTTCCCTACCAGACCACTCCACAGAGTTGCAGAGGAAAGACTCAATGGATGGGTCTAACGCATTCAATGGCTGTTCCTTCCAAACGCGAACTGGACTGAAGTGGTGGAATAAAATCAACTATTTCAAACTGGCTCTGAGACCACACAGACTTCTGAGACCTTGAATAGATTTTTGTTGTTGGTTTCAATTCTCTGTGACTAACTTTTATTATAGTGTCTCTGTGACTAACTTTTATTATAGTTTTTAACAATCCTAATGCTTCAGACAAATACCTCTATGGAACCAACTTGATCCCATCCCAGAGACAGTCTTATGCTCAGGAGCCACTGCGATGCCATCATCCATAAGCTGAAGCTGGAGTGATAATGAAAGCTAAAGATAAGATCTAATAAAGCAATTTAGAAAAAACTCATTTAGATTTAAAATGGCAAGCATTTGTGGGGGGTGGGGTTCCATGTGCTCTCAGAGAGGGGAATATAACATACATGAGATATTTTAAAATAACTTTATGGAGTTTTGGGGACAAATTGTCTTATGCTTAAGAATTACAGACAGTATTGTGGGATCTTTTATGCAAATCTGCTTTTTTTTTTTCACTTAGAAATAGATGTATCTATTTTGGGGCAATTTCTATTTCAGAAAATCTCAGGCTGGCTTTTCCTCCATCGGGTTGTTTTTAATTCTGGTTCATGCCACGGTGGTTTTCTTTCCAATTGAATTCCTTAACACTCAAGATGGCTTTCAGCGTGTTTGTATAACCCATTATCTTTTGAAGATGAATTTGAATTTAGGCTGTGTTGCCAAACACTTCATGTTAAATCTATTTAAAACATGTTATTCTAGGGCTAGAGGGTGGCTCAGAGGTTAAGAGCACCTGCTGCTCTTGCAGAGGTCCTGGGTTAAGTTCACAGCATCTGCAGTGGCTCACAATTTTCTGTGACTACAGTTCCATGGGATCCCCCTCCCTCTCCTGACCCTAGGTTCACAAGGGATGTACATGCATGCAGAGGGCAGTACTCATGCTCATAGAGTAAAATAAGTAAATGTTTTTTTAAAACGTATTTTTCAGAATGCTTAGAATGGTTTGACTCTAAGATGAGAGCAGTTAAATTAGTGAACATGGCCTTCTTAGGAGGCTGAGACTTTTTTTTTAAGGAAAAGTCCAATTACACATGAGCCCTCTAAGGCACCTTCCCACAGGGATTCCTTCAAATCACAGTGCTCCATTGAACACACTAAAATTCAGTATGTAAGTTCAAAACAACTGATGTCATTTATGGTAATTAAAACATCACCTGATAGGTTGGAAGTATTCTGTTATCACATATAGCCCATTGAGAGAATGAAATGTGGGTGGTGTTTCTTGGATATCTGTGTTCTGTTCTAGATAGATTTATTTATATTTTCCCTTTAGTAATTGCTCACTAATATGTGATTTTTTAAAAAAAAATAGTATGTTTGATCATATGCATCTTGGTGTGTCTATATATCCAGGTCTTGCTTAGGTAGACATGTCGGTGAGACTTTTGTGACAGCAGTTTCTGGCTACTAATCTTCTAGCTCTTATACTATTTCCATCTCTTCTTCTACAGTGACATCTGAGCTTTAAGTGTCGGAGTGTTCTGTAGGTGTACCCACTGGGACTAGACTCCACAACTCTGTGGCATTTAGTTGTAGTTTTCTGTAATGGTCCCTGTTTACTGCAAAGAGAAATTTCCTTGATGAGAAGTGAGGACCACGTTGGTCTGTGGGGATAAGGACAAATATGGATGTAGTTAGAGGTTGTGCTGCTATAGTAAAGCAGCTGTAGGCTCTCCCTTCTCCAAGAGCCATGGCTTCGCTGGCCCCACGTAGTTGTCTAGGTTCCCAGTACCAGGCACGTCTCCCTCTTGCTCACTGGGTACTTTGTCCAACTGGAGAGCTGTGGTTACGGCAGGGTGTGTATGCCGCTACTGCATCCTTATGACTGTTCTGCCATATTGGTCATTGCTGTGGCTCATAAGCATCATAGCTGGATGTTGTTGGTTATTTCCCTCCTTTGGAAGCTTGCGTGGCTCATTCTAGTACCAGGGAAGTAGTCTGCAGGGAGGAGACATGCAGGTCAGATCCAGCCTGGTTCCTCTAGTTCCCAAGTCCAATGTGCATATTGTCTTCAGTAATAGGGACTTATCTGCCATTCATAGGAGCCATCCAAGAGTAACAGAAATAGCATATAATGTTTGGGAGTCTCTTGGACCACCCTGACAAAAAAGCCCAAAAGAAAGATCTTCAGGTCTGGGGTGTTGATGGTTTAGTTAGACAGTTTAAGGCTGTTGGTGGGAGTATTGCTAGCCCAGACCAAAACAAAAAACAAAAAACAAAACAAAACAAAAAAACCACGTTAAATATAAGTACTATCTATATATTAAATGTAATTTACATATAGACTTACATGTATTGCAGGATTTTTTTAGAGTTACACCAGGTAGTCAGTCCAGATTGGCCTTCCCCTTGTGGTAATCCTTCTGCCTTAGCATTGCAAGTGCTGAGATTTCAGGTGTCTACCACCACCATGCCCTTCTTTTTGTGTCACTTGAAATATCCTCCTGGCTAATCAGGTGTGACTACAGGAGAATGGTGCCTAGAACTGTATTGCTGTTCTCATGTATGACCACCTCCCTCCCCCGACTCAAATGGATAAGCCCAGCTCTCATGGGGCGCAGTATGGAGCAGCTATGTAGTTAAAACAGAATAAGGAACTCCCATAGGATAAAGGCTTGAGATGGCTCATACTTATTTCCATGTGTCTGTGGACCCCTTAAGGGGGTTGGTTTAAAGCCCTCTACAAATGCTGCTGCATTGGCCAGTTTACCCAACCAAAGCACATCAACTAACACATAAGGACTGCTCTCATCGGCCCAGGGCCAGAGGACACGAGCCATGAGAGTTTGTTTTGCAAGAATCCTATCTTATCCATTCCTATTCTGCCCACTAACTGGCAAGAGAGAGCGTGGAGATGAACTATTACGAAAGGGCACTATTGTCTTCACAGTGTCTGTGTGATGGCGCCCCAGATCAGAATTGTAAAATAGTTTGGACAATCTTGTAACATAAAACATGGTTCAGAAAACCAAAGATTTAATCTTATTTGTAGAGAAATGGTTGGTCAGGGAGGGGCTGGTATGGGGAGAGCAGCTTGGGATCATCATGAATCACTTCTAAAGTACTACACAAGTGAAAGCATCTTCTGGAATTCACCATGACTGACACTGAATTCTTCTACTAAGCAAATGCGTGATGAGTTGATAAAAGAAGAAAGAAATGAAGGTCTTGAACACCAACGACAGATATAACAGAAAATCAAAGGCGTGCCTTCTATCTGACTCAAAATAAAGGTACCCTTAAACTTGTAAAAGACAACATTTTTATTTGAATGATATGACAGAGCTGTCACGGGAGTGCTACCTGCTATAAAGAAAGCGCAAGAATTATAACCTTTATTAGAGCAGTGGCACCAGGCTTCAGCCATACATTTCTAACTTCTGTCCCTCTGCAGAGACAATTTTCTTTTCTTAAATAAACTGTCATGCTCCTGTTAATATATTGTTGACTCTCTCAAGCTCTGAGAACGCCGCTGATATAAAACATGTATATGTTAGATTGGTAATAGTATCTTTAGTGTAACTGACGAGAACAAATGTGTTTCCCTCATGGCTGTGCTAATGTGATAAAGGAAAATTGGCTGTTCATCAGTTTTTGGGCTGGGTAAAGACAGTAGAGATGGAACCGCGTTCTTTTTTATGCATTAATACCACCGGGAACTTTTCTCTAGTTATATTTCATGTAGCCTGCATGTTGTGCAAAGATGCTGTAAAACATGAGATAATGCTACAAATAACAAACTAGAAGAGCCTGTATCTTTCATAATGATAACAGTCAAACACCGAATAACAGTAGCAGGCGGAGAAAAATGGGATGCAAGGGGGAAAAAGGTATGCTGCACTATTCAGTGGAGAGAAATAGATGTGGGCTCAGGAGGAACCTGTATATGACTTTAGTTCTATTTCAGTTTTGTTTAAAATGGACTCTCATACAATCTTGGGTCAGTCTATTTTAAAAGAACATATTGAAATGAAAGAATTTGGCTAGAAGGAAGGAAGAATCACAATGTTGCCTAACTTCTTTTTTTTTTTTTTTAAGGCAATTCATTTTACCAACCAGTTATGGCATTGACCCGTAAGATTCCTGAGTTTGGTTCTTGAGTTGGGGAGATTCTATAAACAGATTCCTATGGTGATAATTCACATAATAATGTAAATGTTTCACCTCATTTCACTGTCTCAGATCTCTGTTAACAGAGATGTTCTAGAAATGGTTTGGGAGGGAAAGTGGTTGTGGGGAGGATTTTAGGGAAGGGAATGGTTAAAATACATATTATATGCATTATGAAACTCTTAAACACTAAGAAATAACTGAAAACGCATATTTATGCAGTGACTTAAAGATAGTAGCAGACCCATGCCAGGCTCATAGCAATGAACACCTGGTAAAGACATTGTCCGTGTGCCTTGTGACCTCACATATACACTGCACTCTTTACTATTGAAGTCCTATGCCAGATGAGTGATCTGCTTTATCAACGAGCCTACAGTGAACCTAATTCTAACTTCGTTATCCATAAAACTCCCTGCTAGATACCATTCCTATGGTTGCACTCCATTAAAGCGTTGACATCAGCCTTTTAATTGCACAATAGTGCATCTTCTCTGTCCTCCCTCCCGTTGCTTCTCAGGCCTTTCTCATTCCATCTGGGTTGCTTTAATAATTTAAATGCCATTTACAGTCAGAAACGCTTCAACAGAAAGACTTTGTGTTGTACACACTATAGTTGGTGCCTAAACAGCTGTTGGTTTATTACAAATTATTATGTAATCATCAAAGACTATGTATAACCACACCTATGAGGTACTGCCTACAAAATGTTGCCTGGTTGGTGATTCCTATGATATCATCATACACCATGTTCATTTCTTTATAATGTAACCCAGGCACCACTGAGTTGCAATCAGTGGGTCCTATCTGGGTGGTCACCGGTTTTGTGATGTTCAACTGACCCCTAATGAGACCTATTTGTTAAGTACTTCTAGTGGCTTCTTTGACAATCCTGCATCATAGCTGATGGCATAGAAAGGACTCCTCAGCAACCACACCAAGTTCTTTAACATGTAATATCCTCCAGGTATTTATTGGAAAGTTGGCTTTCCAATGATATAGATAGCTGTTAGATTGTTTGGTTGATCAGCTGAGAATGCGAAGGCAAATTTTTATTTTATTTTGTAATGGGAAAACATATTAAGAAACCATCAGAAGGATTTCAGTACCCAAAGAAGTGCGTGTTTATGGCAAGCATTTTGCAGTGCACCTCGGCTAATGGCCATATGTAAATCTTGAGTACATCTGCATTTGGATACCTCTCCCCTGGTGTATTAATTTACTTCCAAGTATGGACATGATGACATTAGCATTTAAAAAATAATTCAACCCTCAGAAAACACTGATAGCCTAGCTATAAGAATCAGTATATATACAGGACAGCACTATGCATACCCCATGGGTACCTTGGAATATGTCATCACATCACATAAATCCCGGTGTGTAGATTCATATCTGGATCGGTAACATGCAGAGATACAGTTTTGTTGTTGAAATAAATTGCTTCTGTTTTTTTCCATCTGAAGGAAGTTGAAAAAGAGTAAAATGACTTGAAAAAAAAAGAGAAAAGGCTGTGGGCATGCTGTTAGTATCAAGTAAAAGCTTATTCTCTTGATGACGGTGATAATTCTTACAGGTGCATCAGACAGAAATCAGCTTCTTTGTTGATGGTTTGGAGGAGAACAATACAGCATTTGACACAAGAACTCTACGTGATTCAATTACAGACTCTGCCTTCAGCACTATACAAATAGGACAGAGTTTAAATGGTAAGATTTTTGTCTTTAGAATTCTATTTAGTGTTAGCCAATTGCAGGTCCTGATTTCAAAAAGCAAACAAATATTAATACTATATTTAGATTATTCATTTTCTAGGGATACTGTAGTAAATTTCCACCAATGCATAGGAGTTTAGAGGAATGGCAATTTATTCTTGTGTTCTTTGATGCCAGCTACCTGAGACCAGGAAGTCAGCCCCGTGGTTCCTTCTAGAGGATCTGAGGGGCAGCTAGTCCATGCATCTGTCCTGGCTGCAGCTGGCAAAGCTTCCCAGTCCCTGCACAGTTCCACTTTGCCTCAGTTTGGTCTCCCCGTGTGTTCTCCCTTAATTACCTTATAAGGAGAGTTGTCATCAAATTTAGGAACCACTTCATTCAGGATACATTCTACCTCAGGATCCTTAATTACAGCCACCAAGATGGGTCCTCTATAAGTTATAGACACAACATGGACACATCCTCTAAGGAAAACTTTAAAGTAAAAACTTCTCTATTCAAATCTCGTTTTAAAACCAAGGGCAGGGTGTACAGCTCAATCAGCAAGTTGCGTGCCACACAGTATGGGGACCTATGCATGGTGTCCTAAGTCTGCATTCCTAACCCAGAATGGCAGATAGGTGAACACAGCTTCCTGACCAGCCTGCCTGGCTGACTCAATAGGTTCCAGGATCAATGAGAAACCCTGCCTTGAAAACAATGTGGAGAGCTACTGAGGAAGGCATTAGAATGTCTACCTTTGGCTTTCACATGCAAGAACACATCTGTAAGTCCATGCCCAGCCCCTTATATATGTACAATAAAAGAACAACATATAATATACTTTCCTTTTTGACTCCCTGAATTTTTATGAGGGTATTCCTAAATGAGAGTTATCACATTATTTTCTAGAAACTGAGGCATACCACCAAAAACACGTGCCACATCAGTTCTGTGCCATTTCTGTTTCCCACATTTATTGGAACATATAGATTAAAAGATAGCTCACACTAGAAGCTGAGAACAGGAGAAGTCAAAATGAAAATTGTCTCAAAATACCCAACACCATTGCCTTCAAAAATTGAACTTTAAAGTGAAAACACTATGTAATAACATGCTTTTTTATCTAAAAAGCCAAACAACATGGAATCCTTTGAACTAAGAAGTGTGCTACACATTTCCATCCTCAGAGACATAACTTAACTTTTCATATTCTCCCAGATTTTTTATCCATACAGTGAAATTTATGGTTACAAATATACTTTCCCCCAAAGAAAATTATGGCACATATGCTTTCACTAAGCCCTCTAAAAATAAGCCTTTTCCCTCCAAATGTTTAAGACCCACATTTTGTGTCAATATCCCTTCCTGTTTCTCAGTGGTCTTCCCTTACAGGGCTTGTGTTGCAGCCAACGTGGAGCTGCCACATGCCTCTGAAACCAGTGTCTGTGATAAATGGTTATATAATTTCTAATCTTTCTAAGTTATCAAAGTAATATATTAGTACATATATTAATATCTAGATTTGCATCTGATAGGTATGCATAGAATCATATGCATATATATTATATATTTAAATAATTATCTGGTTATATAGTTCCTTGACAATCTATATTCTTGTACTAATTTGTCTAGAGGCAAAATGGGTCTTACCACATACTGACTATATAACCAGGTAAAGCTACTAATAATGCCTTCGTATTAACCAATGTTAAGATGATGGTGATGATGATGGCATCTTACAGTACCATTGTAAGGCTTCGTGCAACAATGCAATGTACAGGGTTTGTTTGTATTACTAACTCTCAAGTATCTGGTACCTAATACTAGTACTTAATTGTCAAACGAGCAAATGCAATGCACCATGTGAACCATATGCTAAATCATTTTGGTAAATAAAGCTATTGTTAATATTTCTACAATTACTTCCTTGAATAATCCATAGAAGTTGAAGGGCTAGGCTCAAGTATATTGCTGTTTTATATTTTAATACATAGCATAAAGTTTGCTCTAATGGGTAGCAACAGCAACTTGTGAAAATTTACAACCTTACTGAATAGGTATTATTGCTTTAAGTGTGTGTGTGTGTGTGTGTGTGTGTGTATGTGTGTGTGTGTGTGTGTGTGTGTGTGTGTGTGTTTCATGCTCCTAAAGGATTATATGAGAAAAAAAAAGCACTGTTGGGGAGTTGGCTTTTACTGAGGTTGACTAGATTTCCACATATCCCTTGATTGTTTTTATTTCATTTGTGGGTTCTTTATTCATCTTAGATTATATCATGTGATTCCTATTAGTTTGTAAAATTTATTAATATGCCTAAGAATATTATGCTGAAATTTTCTCTGGTGTTTAAAATGGCCTGATAACTTGGTTCAAGCATTTGGAGCTACTCTTAAATTCCTTTATTTGTCTCAAAACACTCTTTAAGGTAGAATATGAGTATTAGGGGATATAGTTTCATCCTGCATTTGCTTGAAGATGTTTTTTTTATTGTGTAAAATATATGTGTGTGGGGGATGCAGAATGGGTATACATGCTTAAGAGCAGGTGCTCACAGAGGCCAGAAGAGGGCATCAGATCCCTAGATGCTGAGGTAATGCATGGTTCTGAATATGGGAACTGAACTCAGGTCCTCTGGGAGAGTTTAAGTAGTCTACACCACTGAGTCATCTCTCCAGGACCTACTTGGTGGGTTTTAATAACTGTATGCACCTGTGTAGCTTTCATGTGACATGAGTATAGAATATTTTCACTGTCTCCAAAGATCAGTGCTAGAGATAGTGTGCTCTGTATGGATGTGCACAGGGTAGTGTCAAGAAAGACTTCTGCAACTCTTGATGTCTGCTGTCTGATTCTGACCTGACATGCAGCTATGCAGTGAGCAGTCTAATTTCCTGTTACTCAGAACTGTCTCTATCAGAGTTAGCCACATTGTATGTAGTAATGTCTCTAGCTTTAGAAAAAATACTTCTAAATAGCTTTCCTAAGAAAATATCACAATTAGTAATGCTGAGTGCTGTGACACACTTATGTCCTTACCACCACAATTGCCCCAATACTGCCAAATGGTCTGTGGTGCATTTTCTGATGATTAATGTCACTGGGAAATTTCACGCACTTGTTTGCCCTGTCAATACACTTTCCTATGAAGCACCTATTCTAGATGGGCTTGGCAGGGGCAATTTTTGATTGGATACTTTGTCTTTTTTATTATTATTAATTTTTAGACTCTCTTCACCCTTTGAATGTCTTTGATGGATGCGTGATTGATAGGCATTATCATGCAAGATATAGCTTATAGACAACATCAGTAGGTTATCTTCCAAAGAAAACTGTGGCTTTATTGGTTGTGGATTTTAAGACCAGGCAGCGTGGATTCTCTGCTGTGGTGCAGCCCCAAATGTAATCCAGAGAACAGCTGGTTACCACTGTGAAGTCAGGAGGGAGACGCAGGATGAGTGGCGTGGAATGGAGGAGAGCTGAAGAGAATGTGGGACTGTGGGACAGTGGAGATGACTAGGGTAAATTGTATGCGTATATAAAATTCTAAAAAAAAAAAAATCACCTCAATTTGTATATAGTCTTAGCTCAAGTGAGTAAGTGAAAAATTAAATTCATTAGTCAACATTTTTAGAAACTTAGTTTCAATAATTAGCGTATTGGAAAAAATTGAGCACTCTACACACAGAAAGTTTGACTAACACATTTAAATCTTGTGAGCCTTATTAGGTATTTAACCGCAGCTAGTGTCTCTAAAAGTCTTTCCTTTCACATTAAGCGTTGCTGAGGGTGTTTGTGAGAACTATAAATTTGTCTACTTTGCACTGCAGGGCTAAAATGGCTTGACTCTGTTCTACTTCAGTACACTAAATGCTAAACTGATGCTTCAAAGGGCTATTTTTAATCTGAAAATGATATTTATTTTTTAAACTCTGAGAAAATATTTTTTTAACCTATGATTAAAACACAAGAAATTGAAAGAGGTTTCTCACAAATATCTATTTTTAATTACATTTTCCACTTATACCACGGGTATCTAGGAGTGGGGAAGAGGAGAGGATGGTTTCAATGTCTAGCCCTACTCCACCCGCCTGTAGGCATGGTGGCCCTATTGCATTTTTCCTCTAATTAGAGATGGCATGTAGGCTGGCTCATTACTTCTGCCTAATGAGCCAGGCTCCCTGCCACCTCTCTAATCAGAAAAGGGATAGGTACAGAATGTTCCTATAGACTTTCTATAAATCATTTTTACTTCTCTTGCTTGCACCATTTTTAATAAAAAAATATATATTAAGTCACTATCCACCGTAGTTTTGTCTATATCCAAGATGGCTTTGTTCAGAGGGGGCAGCTTTGCAAGACATCTCTGTCAGCTAAATTAAAAGTGCTGTTGTGCAGGACCAGGCTGGCTGGCTCTGTTTTCTGCAGACTGCTGCTGCAGACACAGGCCTGTCCAGTGGGGCCTATAGCATGTCAAGAAGTTTGTTTGCTTGTTTGTTTGTTTGTTGTTTGTTTTGGTCCTCTCTCTGTGTCTAGGCTGGTAAGAGTTTTTCACGTGAGTATTGACTGCCGTAGAAATTCCTCTGAGACATCTGCATTTGTCATCATTTGTTCTAGGGACACATTTAGGAAATTAGCAATCAGGGAGCCTTTTAAATATGGAAATAGACACTATGACCCATCCATATTATTTAAGTTATTTGTCTGATGCTGTGATAAAACACCATGATCAGGACACCTTATAGAAGAAAGTTTGTTTAGACGTACAGTTCCAGAGAGTTTGAGTTCATTATGGCAAAGTGGAAAAAAAAAAAAAAAAAAAAAAAAAAAAAGGCATGATAGCAGGAGGAGGAAGTTGCGGCTCCTATCTTGAGCTGCAAGCATGAAACAGAGACACCAAAATCAAAATGGTGCTTGTCTTTAAACTCTCAAATCCTGCCTCCAGTGACACACTTCCTCTAACAGGGGGGTGCCCCCTAAGGACCCCCCCCGCCCCGCCCAACGCAACCTGCACCCAAACAGTGCCACCAACTGGAAACTAAGTATTCAAACATTGGACGTTTTTCATTCAAACCATCACCCCTATCAACCAATGTCTCTGTTCCTTTCTAAGGACATATCCCATTTTAGAATTGGTTCCATGCTTCCAGCAGGTGTCTAGCCTTGGAGACTTAAAGTACCAAGCATGTACTTATGATGACTGCTTGGTATTGGTCTCATCAATCGAAATGGTTCTTTAAATATTGGAAATTACAGAGGCATGCGAATCACAACTTTTCAGAACAATTTCGGAAGTGATTCAGAAACAGATTCTTAGTTTCCAGTTGAGGTGAGGAATACGTTGTTACGTATCTAAGTGGACAGTTCTTTCTTCAGAAGGTTACTGGCCACTGTGGCACCAGCAATCATTTGCTGGCTAACTACAAAAGCGAATGCCAGGAAAGAAAAGGCTCTCCCCGTTGCTTTTGCTTCGTTATCCATTGCTTTGGGTGCTTCTGAACTCATCTGAATGTTACAGTTTTAACCTCAACTAAGATAGGAAGCCCGTTTCCTTTTCGTTCTCCTATGTTCGTGCTAATTTTGAGGAAAAAGTTGAGAATTACATAAAAAGAAATAAGGGAAAAGTATGTGAATTCATGAAGGAACGAGGGCAGGTAAACGTGGGAAAGGATACGATACACAGGAACAGGACGGCGCGTGGCTGGAAAATGGCTGGCTGTGTAAGCAGGAGGACCTAAGTTTCATAGCCAGGATCTAAATATAAGAGGTGGGCAATGCAGTGTGGACTTGTAACTCCAGTGTTGGTAAGAGAGAAGGGAACACAGGAATATCCTAGGTTTTTGGCAAGCTCTAGGTCAGGAAGAGATTTTTTTAAAAAACCACATCAAACAAACAGAAATCCTAAAACTGGCACTCACATGAACAATCATGCATGCATACACACACACACACACACACACACACATCAGAAAAAGATGTGTAGAAGGTCAGAGTTAAAAACAAAATTGATTGCAGTTCATTGAATAGAATTGTCTAACTGGACTTTTAGAACAAATAGTTATATAATAAGAGATACAAAGTGTATGATGCTCAACCATATTGGAGGAGTACTGATTCAGATTCAATAGAAAGTATGTATTAGTGAAGCCAGACATTTTATAATCTTGTAATTTGAGACATCCTGGAGTGATAATACATCCACAAATGTGAAAACAAAGTGCTGAGATATCTGACTAACTGTGAGTTTAAAATTTATTCAATATTTATCATTTTATTGCTTGGCAAAGAATGAAAGGAGAAATAACCACCAAGATAACACTATTGTGGGAAAGAGTTGGGTAACCTGGGAAACTACCAGAAGTTAAGCTGTGGCTGTATATTGGTTTGGGGCATTAGGAATCTAGACAATGGCTTGAATCTGTTTTCAGCAACACTCACTGTAGAGTTCAAGAAGCAAAAGCCTGGGGTAGTCTTAGCATCAAAAAGAAACTGATTAACCATAGAGATGTAACAAGAATAAATTAATTAAAAATAAAAATAAAAAAAATTAAAAAAAAGAAGAGACTCGATATTCTAAGAGCATATATAGGGGGAGGAGGTCCCCTCAATCACAGACATAGGGGAAGGGAGAAGGGAGGAAGTGGGAGGGAGGGAAGAATGGGAGGAAACAGGGGAAGGGCTAACAATCGAGATGTAATATGAACAAATTAATAAAAAAAAATTTAAAAATTAAAAAAACCAAAAAAACAAAAAAAACAAACTCAGCCCATTCTGTAACGGAGAAGTGAGCAGCACCGTGAGGAAGGAAACATATCCTGTGTGACGTCATGCACACTGTGTGTTGTCATGCAAGGGCTGAGTGTTGTCCTTCCACAGAAGCAGGAGCGTGTGGAATGACCTCTGGCCTGTTTGTCACTGAAGCGCAGATATGTAACTGTCTAGGCAGACTTTTGCCAAAACACATTCAAAATCCTAACAGCGTCCTCTCTGAGTAGAATTTAAGTGACCAACACACATTGCTTAATTGCATAGGTGACCCCTACTTTTAATAAACTATATTCTACATATTTAAAATATTTTTAAACTTTGGATGAGAATGGCCAATGTAATGACTTTATGAAGTATGGTCTGTAAACATAACCAAATTTTGCTTCTTAGAGACCTGATTTTCACAGTATAGAAAGTGGTCTTGGGACTTTTACATGTTAAAATTCCAGACAGGGCATGTGGTGTTTGGAAAAACAGTGCTTCTCCAGACATTTAAATCTTTGTATAAAAATTATGATTTCCCAAATACTTAATTATGAGGTGTGAGCCTTAGCATCAGACAGATTGAGGGATGACCCCCAACTCTGCCTCTTGAGAGCGCCAAGAGGCAAGCCAGAGAGAGCACCACCAAGTCAAGCATTGTCTTTATCAGCTGCAGGCCAGGTTTGAGCCAAAAAGCAGAGAGAAAGGGAAAATGGGGGAGAGAGGGGAGGAGAGTGAGAAAATGGAAGAGAGAGAGAGGAGAGGGAAGGAGAAAGAGGGAGAGAATTTGATTATCAGAACCACTAAAAGACAAAAAATAATGTTAAAATGCAATTAATGTATTGAGGAAAATAAGGAAAAGGACAGCTAGATCTCTTTCCAAACCAGTGAGTAAATTAAGGAAAATAATATTTAGTTTAAAAGAAGAAAAGACAGTGGAATAAAGGAATGAAAAGAAAAAAAGAAAAGGAAAAACATTGTCTGCAAC
>OU015747.1:138970575-138986957 GCA_907169655.1 Acomys percivali
GTCACACACAGCTGTGTCCTGTGGGCACAGGCCCTCCTGCACTGTAGTCACACATGGCTGTGACCTGTGGGCACAGGCCCTCCTGCACTGTAGTCACACATGGCTGTGACCTGTGGGCACAGGCCCTCCTGCACTGTTAAAATAAGCAGGCTCTCTGTCCTGTCTCTGCTTTCACCCTGACGTATGTGTTTGATTATTTGCTCCGACTTCTCCCTCACAGTGCAGATTTCCTTTCTGCCTTTATTCCCTCACTAACAGCTTCTGAGGTCTTTCTCATATGAGTCTCTGTCCTTGATCAATCTATGTAACTGGGACCTATCTTCCCCATATGAATATTTTTCAAAGGAAGATCTCTTTACGGCATGTTTTTCCCTATGAATATGTGCTAAAAATCAGCAACTAGCAAAGGGATTATTAAAGTCTGTTCTTGTGACTATGCCCTTGAACTCCTGTATGACTTCCCCTCACAGCCATAACTCCTCTGCTGGCAATGGATAATACATGTTCACTTTGGGTCTTTGCAAAACTTTCTCTAATTCTTTCACAAAATGCCCCACCATGAATTCTGAGGCAGTGGCGATGACCGTCCTATCACAGACTCCAAAGTGTAAAACTCAAATGATTTTTAAAGGTTATAAAACCCAGCCCTTTTATTTTATAGATGATAAAATGGATTTCATTGTCCCTCTGCAGCAGAGCTTGCCTTTAACTATTATTAAGATATAGGAAGTGGATTCTAATTTATCAGCCTTGCCCGGGGAACCCTCCACTCCTAAGCCTCTCTGTCTACCATCTCTTTCCTCCTGGATGACTGCAGCAGCCTCCTCTGGCTTCTCTGTGTCTTAGTGTGTTCCCCTGACTTGTAAATCTCCACACCTTTGAATGAAGCTGAGATCCTGCCACTCATCTACTCCTGACCCTCCGGAGGCCTCTCGTTTCATTCAGAATAAAACCTAGATCCTTACAACGTGCTATAAAACTTTTCACGATTCATAGCTCCATCTCGGCAGCCAGTTACAGGTCTCGTGGAACCTTCCAAAAGCGTCTCTCTTCTGGACTCTGAGCCATGATGCTGGCTCCTTGTAGCTCCTCAGACACGCTAAGCACATGCTCCAGGAGCCTTTTCACCTTGGGTTGCCCTCCCGCAACATGCTATTCCTAGATGCCCCTGCCAGTCCTGCCCCTCGCTGGCGCGTCACTCTTTGGAACACACCACCCCAACAAAATTTAGCCCCATCCTCGCTCCTACCCTGACTCATTTGCTGTCAACAGCACGTGTTATGTTTAGGTAATACATGCACATTTATATCCATGTATCTATTTTAACACAAGATCCATAAGAGCAAGACTTGTTTTTCTTGACTTGAGTGGTGTATCTTTGGCTGCAACAAAACTGTCTGTTACACATTAGGTTCCAACCACGTATTTGTGGGTACATGAAAATACAGGGAAATAAATAAAATTAACCCAACATTCAAAACACTCAAAACACTGAGACCGACAAGATCCAAGCATCCGTCATTTGGGGGAGTGTAACAGCGGCAGCCTAACTTTCCTTTGTCACGCAGGATCGCCCACTGTGTCTGTTACCTTTCTGTTGCTCTGACCGCTGTGCTATGGTCACAGCTAAGTTCTAAGCAAAACTGTTCATTATGGCATAGGCTTTCTCAGGGATGAGTCCATCGTGGCCCAGAGGTCCAGTGTCAAGTAGAAAGAGCAAGGAGCTGGGACATCTTATCTCAGCTGCAAACAGGAAGCAACAGTGAGAACAGAAAGTGGGATCAGGGTGTAACCTCAAACCCATCCCCAGTGACGTTCTTCCTCTAGCGGTACCACCTTCTAAAGTCTCCGTTATCTCCTCAAACAGAATCACAGGCTTCAGGCCAAATGTTCACATATGTGTGCCTATGGAGGGCAGCTTTCATTCGCTCACCACGTTTGCTGAGCTGGTGTAGCTGCTTGAGACAGAACATTTCCCTCTGAACCGCTTTATAAACTCTATACACTATTTTATACTGAGGGAAAAAAGTAGAGTCACGTGGACAACTTGCTGTATAAATTAACGTTAGTTCTCTTTTCTCACTTGTATGATTTTGCAAATTCCATGAGGCTATATTAACAGTGTTGGGTGACTTATAAAATAAAAAATTTGTTTTCTTTGAGTGCCCTACAAGAACACTGCCAAGTCTATACAGGATTCCGGTCTATTTGAAAACCAGGGCTAAAGGCTTCCTTAGCCCTTACTTGGATTGTTTAAGGTTTCAACGCCGCATTGTCTGTGCTTTCCTCACATTCCTTTACCCCCTATGTGTCTGGACTGTCTTCCCACCTTACGGATGACCTTGTCCATCAATACGGGCCTTCTTTCCTGATAGCTTCAGTTGATTACATCTGCAAAGACACTTTGTGCAAGTAAAGTGACATTCTCAAATGTGAGGAGTTATAGCTTTGTGGGAGCATGATGCTGGCCAGAACAAAGCCTTTCTTGGTGGACAGCCAGGTTTTGACTGTAAAAGCTGTTCTGCGGTAACATCAGCAAACAAACTGCCCAAAGGAACATTGAGCATATTTTATGTGCCTCTAGAAAAAAAATCTCAGTGAATTCGATCATTGTTTCAAACGTCTTGCTTTCTCATTTCCAATATACACTTCATTGGTGTCAGGGACACAGTCAAGTCCTTGACTTCTTTAATTCTCTTAGTATATCATTTGTTCTGTGACTCACTTTCCTGAGACCCTACCCACATAAACTACACATCTCCCCTCCTTTGTGTAAGAATCTTAACTTTCTATTCCCCTTGTTTTGATGTAAATTGTGAGTGCTAGATACTGCCAATCACTTGACACTTGAAGATAATGGGATGTGCAATATTTTAAAAAATAATCACCTAGCTTGTGTATATGTGCCAGAATAGAGTGACTGTGAAAAGACATCCTGAGGAGGATATACTTTTCAGTCATCCTTCTTGCCTATTCTCATGGAAACCAATGCACATCTTCACCCCTCTCCCTAAGTTTACTCCAGAACCATCTCCTTCATTCCCTGCATCCCCTGTCCTGTATTTCCTTCATTGTTGAAGATCATTGAGTAATCACCAGCTGACAGAAACATGGCTATGAGCTACGGGTGGACCAGTGAATAAGAACAAACCATACTTTGACTTTCTAGGAAAGTTTACCTAATGTATTACAAAAGTTTCCTAGGATGGATAGACAAATAAGTATATGTACCAGAGTGAAAGGAAGACATTCAAGTGTTTGCAGGAGCGTGGAGACTGTGGTGGCTTCGGGGTAGGGGTGAGGAAGCAATACTTGGAATAAAGGCAATGTCAAGTGTTGAGTGAACGTTTTGAGTGTGGGGCATTTAGCAACCATTCAGAATTTAATCGTTGGGGTGGTGGTATGGACTATAATGAATGTCCTGACAGGAACTGTGTATGTGGGGGGTTGGGAGCAATAAGTAAAAGAATGCAAAAGAGATAATCCAACTTCCTTTGTGACATATTTTTTTTCTGAAATAAAATTAATAGCATGAGAAGCAATGTCCTCAGTTCATTTCTCCTCCCCAAAACAATCACATAATCACTCACGACTAAGAGGTAGTCATATGCACTCCTCCCACTTTTCTTTCGTCTCTAAATACAGAACTTTCTTCCTTGTGTCATTCTGACAGAGGTTACTTTTCTGTGCTATTGTAAAGATCATGGCTAAAGGCAACTTTAAGAGGGTTATCTCGGTTTATCAGTTGATAATAATCTTCACTCTTTGCCCTGGCTACTGTGGGAATGAAGACTTAGCAATCAGACTGTCGACATCTCAGAAAATATTGGCATCACTCTGAAGGGGCACATAGTCCTTGTGAAGGGCCCCAGCGGAACTGTGTGGAGGGACTTCAGTGTAGAGCTGAGTCTTCTCGGGAAGAAAAAAGAAGCAGTTCCAGGCTAACAAATGGTGGGGGTAGCAGGAAGGGACCATCAAGGGTGTCCTGCTGGGTTTCCGTTACAAGATGAGCTCTCTGTGTGCGTTCTGTCTCCATCGATGCCGTCGTCATTCAGGAGAATGGGTCTTGGGCCGAAATCCAAAATTTCTTGGTTTAAAATTACATCTGCAGGGTTCAGATGAGGACAGGTGTTGCTCGTTCTGTCTCTCAAGGCCAGAGGGATGAACTAACCCTTGAAGAAGATGATTCTGAACTTGTTTCAAATTCAGCATCTCTGATTCAGCAAGCCACAACACTTAAAAACCAGAATATCAGAAAGGTTTTCGATGGTGTCTATGAGTCTGAAAAGGGAAGATTACAGCAGGCTGATGGGTAAGGCATTAGTTACCCCACTCCAGAAACAAGGTCCTGGATTGCAAGTATGTTTGGGTTGTCATTGGGGACAATAACAGATATATTGAAAAAATACTTATCTTCATGAATAAATATAAAGTATACACAACCATTTTCTTGAATATGTGTCATTTAAACGTCAGCATTGGATATGAGCAATGCAGTTCATTTGTTTTGTTTGTTTATTTATTTTTATTAATTTATTCATATTACATCTCAATTGTTAGCCCATCGCTTGTATCCTCCCTTTCTTTCCTCCCTCCCGCTTCCCCCTCTACTCCCTTCCCCTATGTCTGTGACTGATGGGGACCTCCTCCCCCTGTATATGCTCCTAGGGTATCGAGTCTCTTCTTGGTGACTTATTATCTTTCCTCTGAGTGCCACCAGGCCTCCCCATCCAAGGGACATGGTCCGATATGGGGCACCAGAGTATGTGTGAAAGTCAGATCCCCTTCTCCACTTAACGGTGGAGAATGTCCTGTCCATCGGCTAGTCTGGGTATGGGTTCGAAGTTTACTGCCTATATTTTCCTTGGCTGGTGCCATAGTTTGAGGAGGACTAGAGGGCCCAGACCCGCCTGTAGTTTTCCAGGACCCTCTGGATCCTTCTATTTCCTCATTCTCCCAGGCTTCTCACCCCTAAAGTCTCAATAGGATTTTCTCCCCTCTGACCCACTTTCCTGGTAGGTAAAGTTTTTCATGGGGGCGTACCCCTTGGCCTAGTGTCTCGATATAAGTGAGTATATACCATTTGACTCTTTTTGCTTCTGGGTCAACTCACTCATTATGATAATTTCTAGTTCAATCCATTTGTCCACAAAATTCGGAAATTCCTTGTTTTTAATAGCTGAGTAGTATTCCATAGTGTAAATATACCACAGTTTCTTTATCCATTCTTCTACTGAGGGACACGTAGGTTGTTTCCATGTTCTGGCTATTATGAATAAGGCAGCTATTGTTTTGTTTATTGATTGTTTGTTTGTTTGGTGCTGGGATTGAACCCCAGGCCTTGTACATGCTGAGCAAATGGTGATTGACGTCTGAACTCTGTCCTCTCATAAAAAACATAAATGTATGTCCAAGTGTAGCTACACATATTTATGCATAGACACTTATGCTCTATAGAACAGCCCAGCCCACCCATAGTGAGAAGAAAGCTGTATAGACCACTATGGACAAGGAACCAGAGAGCCAGCAAAGAACAGAGGCCAGGGGTGCTTGTAAAGTCTCATGCATCAGGACCTCTTCCAGATAGCTCCACCTGGTAAAGGTCCACACACACCCAAGTTAGCATCATCAGCTGGGGACCAAATATTCAAAATGTGAGTCTGCAGGTGACATTTCAGATTCCAACTATAGCTGTATTTTATTTTGCTTTCTTTCCTTCCATATTCTACCCCCTCCTTCTATTTCTCTCTATCCTGATATATCTGGGACTGTGAGTACATACATGCCAAAGAGCAACATGAGGCTGTCAGAGGACAGCTTTTTTCTGGAGCTCTTTTCTCTTCCCACCTTGCTCAGTCAGCTCTGTCCTTGTTTCTGTTGACTATCCCAGGCTAGGTGGCCTGAGCAGGGGTGCTGGGATTGCAGGTGCATGCCACTGCATGAACCTTTTAACATTCTTTCTGAGCCTCTAACTCAGCTTGTCAAGTTTTCCCGGCAGAGCTGTTGCCCACCCCCACTTCTCCCCACACCCTTTCTTTTCTTTCCCTTCCTTGTTGTTCCAAATCTCTTGGGCTTTTCTGCCCTCATAAATCCTATGTCTTTGGTGACAAATAATGCTGTGTGTGAGAAGGCTGATGATAGCTCCCTAGCATTGAGAGTAACCTGTGGTGGCACTGTGGTAGCCAGCTAGGGCTGAGAGTGACCTGTGCTGGCACTGTGATCTTGGAACCTGATAATCTTAGAAGAGTTCTTAGGGATGATGATATTTAGATTGAATTTGCACTTTAATGTAACGTGGGTAACGCAATATCCATGAGCACCAGATATGCAAGGGTTTGTTTTGTTTGGTTTTTTTTGAGGTGTTTGTTTGTTTGTTTGTTTGTTTTGGCTGAACATTTGTTTTAGTTAGAATCAACATCCTAGAGTTTAAGCAAGAACGGGTGGGATGTGAGAACAACAAGTTTTTCCACCAACAGATCGAATATCCTGAAAATTGCTGTTAAAGGCAGATGACGAAGAAATTTAAGGCTCATGAAATAATAGATGTATAGGTTTGTAAATGAGGGGGAAGTTCAGAAAAGTGCAGCTGTGAACCAGGTCTAGCGTAATCTGCTGAAGGATTCACCTTGGCTTCACGGTCTTCCAATAGCTGTGGAGATAAATATGACGACCGTTAACCACGAAGACTTGGAAAAGACACAACCATCGAGAATTTAAGGGTTGCTGATGGGAGTGAAGCCTTGGAAGAGACACAACCATCAAGAATTTCAGGGGTGCTGATGGGAGTGAAGCCTTGGAAGAGACACAACCATCAAGAATTTCAGGGGTGCTGATGGGAGTGAAGCCTATGCTTTGTAGTTGTACAAGGATATCAGATGAATAGTCTGAGTGCTTGCTTGGATTCTGGGGTTCCTTATCTGCACATATTTTTCAGGTTTAGAGAAATTTGTTGGAAGAATGCAAGATTTTCGATTGTACAACGTGTCACTTACAAACAGGTAAGCAACTACAGTATCATCGGGCTTGGGGCTTACAAGGATAGGGACAATTCACTTAAAGTACTGTGGAAACTATAACATTTTTCATCTTTATTGCAACTGGCAATATCATCTACTTATATTTGGCCTTATTTACTTTGGCATAACTTACACTCATTCACTGTATTTTCTTTTTGTTGGTAACTCTTTATAATATGGGGGTGGGTGGTCAAAAGTATTCACCAAATTTTTTTTCTAAGAAAATTCATTTTGTTAACACTATATAGATTGGAATGTGTTTGTTCAAATATTCTATATAAAGTAGATGCTAATACTTAAAACCTGATATGTGTGTTTCAGAATTGATTTTAGAAATTATTAGTGCTAGAGGATGTGGAATGATAAAGTGACTGATTAGTTCAATACTTGAGGGTCTAGGGGACAAGGACTTTAGAACAGTTGGCTCTCGGGAGTATTGTACATATTTTCTATTTCTAGCTTGCAAAACGCCATATAGACTGTGATGAGCATCCACCAAGTATTTCCTCATCTAGAGTCCAGTTTTCTAAAGACAGGTTCCTTCTATCTCATGCCCAGGTTAGAATCTAGTTGAGACTGTGTGAGTCCAGTGGTTGTTCCTGATATCAGCTTGACTCCATTTGGAATTTACTAAAACCTAAATGACAGTGAGGGGGTATTTTCTTAATTAAATCATTAGATGTAAGAAGGCTCATTTCTAATCTAGATCCTTTGAGATGGAAAGATTGGCCTTCAGCCTGGGCTACAGCTTCTCCTGGAAGCCTCCATAGAAAACATAGAGGAAGAAAGAGTGCTCTCTCTTTGCCTGGTTGCTCTTGCTCTCCTTAGCAAGTCCATTCCCTCACTGACACTAGAGCCTTATTTTTTTGAGATTCCATCATATGCTGAAGACCAGCCTCATGGACTGGGAAACTAGTGGATTCTTGGGGATTCCTTTGGTAGACAGACATTGTTAGACTAGCTGAGCCACAGACTATAAATATTTTCAATAATAATTTAACATAATATGTAATTACATATACAATATTATAGATAAGAACAAAGCTTATTACATAAATATACATATAATATATAATATATATTATTCATTCTATAAGTTCTGTGCCTCTAGAGTACACTGACTAATACAGTACTGGTTTTAAAGGCATGAAGAAGTCATGGAGTTTAACAAGAAAGAAAAGGTTATGGCTTAATAGTGATATAATTTTGTGTCAAGTTGACAAGTAGGCAGTTGCTCTGGCTAGTCTTATGTCACTGGAGAGGAGGGAGCCTCAACTGAGAAAATGTCTGCCAATGATATCTGGCTATAGGAAAGCCTGTGGGGCATTTTCTTAATTAGTGATTCATGTGGGAGGGCCCAGTCCATTGTGGCTGGGGCCATCCCTTAGCACATGGTTCTGGGTTCTGTAAGAAAGCAGGCTGAGCAAGCCATGAAGAAAAGCAAGTAAGCAGCACCCCTCCGTGGCCTCTGCATCAGCTCCTGCCTCCAGGTTCCTGACCTGTTTGAGGTCCTGCCCTGACTTCCTTTGAAGAGGAAAGGTGCTGTGGAAATGTAAGCTGAATAAATTCTTTCCTCTACAAGTTGCTTTGGTCATGGTGTTTTATCCCAGCAATAGTGACCCTAAAATAATGTGTTCCTATGGATGAGTTCATCCTACTTTCTTCTTAATGTGTGTGTGTGTGTGTGTGTGTGTGTGTGTGTGTGTGTGTGTTGATAGGTGGGAGGTTTCATACAGAAGTCAGTAGACAACCTCAGTCATGCATTCCCGACTTCTAACCTCGTCTCGTGGCAGAGGCTCTCTTGTGTCAGTCATTATTCAGCATACACCAGGCTAACCTGCGCATGGCTTCTGGGAATTCCTTTGTGTTTTCTGTCTCTGAGTATGCATGCTGGGGTCACAGATGTGCACTGCTAACACCACATCTGACCTTTACACAGTTCTGGACATCTGGACTCACATCATCATGCCTTTGCTGCAAGAGAGTCTAGGTGCTGAGAGCCTGCTTTCTTATCGAACCCAGAGCCATGTGCGGAGGGACGGCCCCACCTTGGCCCTTAGCCACTGTTTTCAAGGGGAAATGTGTTTTCCTGGCTCTCCAAGGGAGACACAGATTAGTGTGTTAAATCCCTGCATGGCAGGACCAGCTCCCACAGATGTGAGAAACATCTCAATTGAATGATGCTATAGCTTGTGGTAGGCCCATCAGTCTGAGGAATCGGAGGATGCCTGGACAAGGATGCCACAGCACAGAGGGGGAGGAAATGGGATGCCCCTCGCCTGCTGTCTTTCACACCTCCTTGCCTATGCTTACGATGCTGAAGAGTAATGTCACTGCAGTTCTCTGGAATAAAGTTTTTCCTCGCCAGAGCAAAGAGTTCATACCAGTTATTGACTTTGGAATGCATTCAAAAGCTGATGTCAACTGAAAATCACCAGTGAGGTTTGGAGCAGTCGCTTCATGTCCCTTAGTGAAAGAGAAAGCCCACCTCTACCATCAGCTCACTGGGGACTGAAAGGAAGTCTGTTCTCTCTGGTCTGACTCGGGTTGTGGGTGTTGACTGGAGGAGTGCGGTGGCAAGGAGGGGAAGAGAATGGCCTGGAATTCTCTACAGCAGGCATATTCTTCTTAATGGAAACATTACATCGTACGCCTGCCCCTGGCATGCTTGTCTGGCTATTGGCAGCTGCTGTGTCGTCTGAGGCCATTGAAACATTTCAGGAAGCTAGAATCTATGAATCACAGGAAACCATTGACAAATGGCCTTGGCCTCAGTCCCTTCGCCCAAATGAGAAGCCTATAAAATGACGCACGCTTTCTTATGCTTTCCCCTGGATGAACTGGGGATGTCATCTTAAATCTCATTATTTTCAATAGATTGCTGTTCACTCACAGTATAAGTCAGTTTGAAATCTAAATATATGATACCTTTCTACATCATCCCAAGCAGGCAGAGCAATGCTACATTTAAGTAAAGTACCCGATAAAGAGCAAGGGCCTATGCGTGCTGCCCCCACCTCCCTCGGCCTGTGCATGCTGCCCCCACCTCTTGCTTCTCCTCTTTCCTTTTATTTTCTGGCTTTAGGAGTTGAACACAGGACCTCACAGACGAGAGGCAAGTACTAACCCTCAACATGTGCCTCCAGCCCTCTGTCTACTTTTCATTTTGAGACAAGATCTCAGTAAGTTGCCCAGGATATCCTTGAACTCACCCTAGCTCAGGCAGGTCTTAAATTGGAATGCTTCACAACAGCCAGAACCGCTGAAGTTACAGGCACACTCTAGTGGGTGTGGCTAGTCATTGTTGATATAAAATCCTGACAATTTAGGGTAACTGAGATGGCTCGGATGGCAAAAGTGCTTGCTATGCAAGCCTGATGACAGGAGTTCCGTCCCTGGTACCCACAGTGGAAGGAGAGGATTGCTCCTCAAAGTTATACACTGCCCTCCACATTCCTGGTCTCTCTCTCTCTCTCTCTCTCTCTCTCTCTCTCTCTCTCTCTCTCTCTCTCTCTCTCTCTCTCTCTCTCTCTCTCTCACACACACACACACACACACACACTTTTTAAATATCAAAAAAACCCATACAATTTTTGGAGTCCATTTGTCTTCATTTTGTTCCTGTTGCTGTGATAGAATCGTCTCACAAAAGTGGCGTAGAGGATGGTTTTTGGCTCACAGTTCAGGCTACCGTCAATGCTGCTGGTCACATCTAATCCATGGTGGAGAAGCAGTGTGTGTGTGGTGGTGGGGGGAAGGTGTGCTTTCTTGCAAGAACTGTTTGTTTTCCTCTGTTTCATATAATCCAGGATGTCTTCAAAGGGCATCATCCTGACCACACTTAGGGTGGCTCTTCCTACATAAGTTAGTGTAACCTGTATAACACCTCATAGATGTTCTCAGAGGATAACCTCAATCCAGACAACCCCCTCAAAGCGACACTTGGGGCCTTGCCTCTGAGGTGATGACAGTTAGCACTAACCACGACAGACCTTTAGGACGACACTGAGTATATTTATTTGTCCAAAATGAGTTTTACTATATATTTCATTGAAAAGTTATTAAAGCTAAATGGTTACTCCTCTAGACACCAAAGGAGTGATACCAGTTCTTAGGGGTTCCGTCCCCGTGGGGTTTGTGTCCTTACTGTCTCCTCTGGGCCATTTCAGGGAGATTCTGGAGCTCTTTTCTGGAGATCTCCCTCACTTGCATATCCAGTCACATTGCCGCTGCCCGGGCAGCCACCCCCGTGTCCTCCCCTCTGCTCAGCAGTACTGCATTCCAAATGGCGCAGAAGACAGGCCGCCTCATCAAGTGTCACGGCTGAATCCTCAAGCCCACCCTCTGTCCTTCATCAATGATGAGGACGTTGCTACCTCCTGGATTTCCCATGTGTTTACAAACACGACGCAGCTCAACCAAGGCGTGATTATTTCTGTTGACCTGGAAAACGGGCAGTACCAGGTAATCAGGGCAGGGGTGGGTGAGGGGACATTCTTTAGCCATTGTGAATGAATAGCTACCATGTTCATGATCTCAAGAAAAAAGACATGTGCTTTCTCACAGTCCTGAAGACTGAACAGGTGCACTCAGGGTGTTGGCATGGATGTCCCACCTCCGGAAGCCCTGGCCTTGCTCGCCTCTCAGCTTCCAATAACATCTGTTAATTCATGAGCCTGTGACTCCAGGCTCTGCCTCCATTTGCACAGACCCACCTTCTGTGTTTCTTAGAGGGTGTTAATTTCCCCCTCTTTTTCTCTTTAAATGGAATGATCTCACTTTAAGATCTTTAGCCTTATCAGATTTGCAATGGCTATTTCTAGGAAGGTCAAGTTCACAGGCCCCTCTAGTTACTTCTTGGACATAGACACTTGGATGTACAATTCAACCTTCTATGTAGTGAAAACTAGAGTTGTAATGAATGAAATCACAGTATCTAAATTTGACTTCCAATGTTTTGAGATTGACATTAAAAATGGAATTTGTGAAATATTTGGACCTTTTTTTTTTATTAAGAACATACATTAATAGAGCAGGTACTTATTCATATGTACTTAATGGGAGTCATTTTTTTTCTTCGCTCATATCTTTAGAAAAAAAAACATAATGGATTCACTGTAATTTACAAAATCACTGTGGATAGGAAGAAATATGTAATTATAGAATGTGTTGCCCTTACTGTAGGTCAGGAGTTTCTAGATGTGAGCCTTTATATTCAAGTGTGGAGTCCCAATGTTTTGGCTTCTAACCAATATTTTCAACGTACCCACCCATGACAACAACGGGCATGTCTACCCCTAGGTGTTCCGAGTCATCCTTCAGTTCTCCAGCCCATGGCCAATGGCAATAAGGATCCAGAGGATGAAGGCAGACGGCTCTCCCTGGGAGGACTGGCAGTATTTTGCTAGAAATTGCAGTGTTTGGGGAATGAAAAACAATGGAGATTTGGAAAACCCCGATTCTGTCAACTGCCTTCAGTTTCCTGAGTATGAGCATCTTAAAATCAATTAATTTTAATAAACTGGTGCATTAGTACTAACCCATGGCCAGCCAGCTGCCTAGGCTAGAAGAGATCTCTCTCCACCACTGGCTTTATGGAAGTTAGATGAGTTTTAAGCTATTTATAGTTCCTGTAAGGGGTGAGTGTGTTCAGGTTTACAATCCCCCGCTATTGTCTCATACAGTGTTACCCTTATTTAGCCAGCCATCTGTATCTGCTTTTTTTCTTCCTGAATCTTCTAGTCTGCCTCTCTGTGATGATCCCACTTTACTGACATGTGAAGTACATGAAATAGTGTTTCCCCAGACTGAAGAACTTGAGGGCTTACTGACGCTGTATAGAAATAAACCAAGCTTGTGATTTCTATTTGAGCAAAACTATGAATAGATTTTTAAAATCTCTCCTCAACAGTTTTACCTCGGTTCCCCATGGTACTGTCACCTTTGACCTCCTGACACCTGGGCAGAAGCACCGTCCTGGGTACAATGACTTTTACAAGAGCTCAGTGCTTCAAGACTTCATGAAAGCCACTCAAATAAGACTGCACTTCCGTGGGTGGCACCATCCAGCTGGGCGCACAGCGGACCTGAGACACAGATACTACGCAGTGGATGAGATCACCATCAGTGGGAGGTAGTGTTCATTCCCACAGTCCGAATGCCGTTTGAGTTTAACTGTGAATTGTCTTTCAAGTTAGGTGTTTGTTGTACATAGTAAAAAAAAAGTAGTAGTTGAAATCTTGGAGCAAGCCAGATTCTTCTATGCTTTATATTATAAAATAAAGGTTCTTCTACAATTTTACAGGGAAGTTTTCATCTAGTGACTTCCTCGCATTTTATGTAGCCTTCTTATCAGTGAATTTTCAGGAGATGATCCATACGAAAGCCCAGCATCCTGAAGGTTGGGAATGCCTGTAGTTTAGTGGTTGAGTAAGCTTAATCCTTAGATTGTTTTTTTTAAAGGTATGACACTATAAACATGACATAGACAGAATTTATCATATATTTTATATAGTTTAAGAATATAATTTAAAAATATTAAAAAGAAGAAACACAATTTGGGGTGCAGTTATAGTGCAGGATAGTTTGTAAGTGTGATACTTGATCTTCTTGAATTCATAGTTCCAAGTTCCACAGACACCTGTCATCAGAAGAAAGCTGTATTGTGCCCTCGATTATTGATAAATTTACTATCACAGTTAAGTACATGATTCATAATGAAACCCAGCTTCAAATATAGGCAGCCTACTGTCTAGTGTGGCAAAGTCCAGATAGAGTACCCTTGAAATGAATTGTTCTCGAAAGTGTTATATCTCAAAGGTTTAATGAGACCTAAAAGAAGACCCAAAAATTTACATGTATGTGTCATGTAACATAATAATAAAAAGAAATGCTAGCAAATAACTTAATATTTTCCATCTCATTTTGAGGCAAAGAAAAAAACGTGAAATTTACAATTTCTTCATAAGTATTGCTTGAATGATTTCAGCAAATGCCTTCCTGTGACAAATTCCACATGGCTGCAGAGAGTCACTGTCCACCGTCTCACTCCCCTTTCCATGGTGTCTTCATAATTACCTTTACAAATCACTGAAGTTGGACCAACACAGTCGAAGAAGCCAGGGTTGCCTTTCTTGTGTGTGTAGTGTGTGTGTGCACAGGCTCCTGAATGCATTGCCACTGACTTGTTTCTGAGATATGTGGGCCACTCACGTTCACAGATGCCAATGCCATGGACACGCTGAGACCTGTGACAGGACCACGCGGCCTTATCGATGCCTCTGTTCTCCACACAGCTTCACGGAAGGACCTCAGGTGTGTGTTACTCTATTACATAAATCTAAAAGGAAAAGGGAAGGGTAAATGTTCATTTTGGTTAAGCTTCATAATGTATTTACATGGATAAATACTTTAAATATCAGGATTTTTTCTTCTTTTTTTATTACTTTTTAAAAATTCAATTTACGTCCTGAATGGACCCTCCCTTCCGTCTTCTCCTGGATCCACCTTCTTCCCCCTTTCCTGTACCCCTCCCCCACCAACTCTACACATCCTGTCTTATCACTGAGGCCAGACAAGACAGCCAAGCAGGCAACCGAGTTCATGTTAGAGATGACCCCCCCGCTCCACTTGGTACAGGACCCGCATGAAGACCAAGCTGTCCATCAGTTACATATGTTTCAGGGCCCTAGGTTTAGTCTGTGCTTGCTCTTTGGTTGGTGCTTCAATCTCCGTAAACCCACATGGGCCTATTCTAGTTGACTCTGTTGATCTTCCTGTGGAGTTCTTGTACCCTCCAGGTCCTTCTGTCTTTCCTCCTGCTCTTCCTTGAGGATCCCTGTGCTATGACTAGTATTTAGCTGTGGGTCTCAGCCTCTGTTGCAGTCCACTGATGGGTGGGGCTTCTCCTGTCTGTAAGCCTAGCAAATTATCATTAATAATGTCTGGGGTTGGCTCTCTCCTGCGCTGTGGATCTCATGTTGGGGCAGTCATTAGTTGGCCATTCCCTCAATCTCTGCTCCATCTTTATCCCTGCATTTCTTGTAAGTAGGGTAAATTTTGGTAACTCTAAAGAGAAAAAAAGAAAGGGTAAATATAAGTGAATAGAAACTTAACTTTGGTCCAGCTTGAGAATATACTTAAATGGATAAAAAATTAAAATATCAGTTTTTAAAAATATATTATTGTAGAGAAATACAGCTGTTGGCAAAGTTGAAAGTTGTGTGTTTAAAACTAACATCAGAGAAACTGTTTCTGAAATTAAAGCTTAAGGTTTTTTTTTCCTTTCCCTTCTGTCTTTATCTTTGTTTATCAACATTGTATGTTAACTAAAATAACATCTACGTTGTCGTGATAGACTGACACCACCAGACAAAGCTTAAATTTCCTTCTCTGTAAAATATTTGCTTGGAAGTACCTGTAACATAAGGGCATAGTACACACATGTAATCCCTGCACCTGAAAGTGGAGATCAGTTTAAACCATGAGGATTTGAATTGTACCTACAACATTCATGTGAAAAGCTGGGCATGGCAGTATACACTTGTAATCCCAATGCTAGGAAGGCAGAGACTGGTGGAGCCTTAGGGCTCACTGGACAGTTGGCTTGGTTTATTTGATGCATTGCAGGCCAAAGAGAGATGCTCTTGGAAAATGGAGACTCTGTCCAGAGCCCGAGGAACAACACCCAAGGCTGTCTTTGGGCATCCACACACACAACACATGTGGACAGAAATGAATGTGAATATGGACAGAATCACATAGGCCTGGAAAACGTTTATACATTGTTGATTTAGGTCTAGCAGGGAAAGGCACGCCTCAGGCCTGTGAGTCTGTGAGATACACTGATGGAAGAGCCAGGGTAAGCTAATGTGTAATACCAAGTCTATGTAATGCAAACGATAGAAGTGGAGTTGTAGTATAATTTACAGTATTTAAAACTGTAGTATTTGCAAATATCCAATTGCTGTATAAAAATCATATGCAAATTGTCAGCTTTATTAAGGATATATACAAGATTGCATTCTTTAAACATTTTGTTGATTTGACAGCTTAAAAATACTACTTGATTATGAGGTGCCCATGCTTGGTTAAAACCAAGATTTAGGTCACTTTTCATGTGTCTACTGAATGTCATTACCATTGCACCATTTTTGTTTTGTTTGTCTATGGCACTGTGTGCTCATATTTGTATTCAATATAGTTCTCGGTATTTGGGAACACCTTATTTTTAAATAACTCATCTTTCTGTGAGTTTGAGGCCAGCTGGTCTACAAAGTGAGTCCAGGACAGCCAAAGCTACACAGAGCGCGCGCACACACACACACACACACACACACACACACACACACACACACACACACACAC
>OU015747.1:138999695-139014775 GCA_907169655.1 Acomys percivali
AGAGGACAGAAGGGCGGGGACATGGCACAGGCGTCTCTAGAGGACAGCGAGACAAAGGAAGGTGCGGCTACTCCAGCCCATGACAAAGAAGTAGTTATGGCTAAAAAGAATCTCAAAATATAGTACAGAGCCTTGAAAACCAAGTGAGCTAAAAGGGCTTGCTCTTCACAAAGAGCTTTAGCTCAGCTCACCTGTATCTGAACATGTGACCCAGTGCTTGGGTTGCATTCATATTCTCTTCTCGATTTGCTTTCCTCCTTAGTTGAGTAGATAAAACCCCCAACACAACGGAAAAAAGAATTCTTTTGGTTGTTTTTTTTTTTCTCTTTTTAAAAATAAAAATGGACAATTCGCTAAATTATGAACAAATTCAAGGAGAAATTGTCTTTTGTTAATATTTGCATAGGTTGGTCCTAAATTATCAATGGAATATTCTTTTCCCTCTTTACTTGATATAAAGAGCTGACGTGCCCTCCATCATTGAGTTGCCATTTAATTATATACACAGGATCAGTGACGAATCCCACTTCCTTTCCTGGACAGGGAAGTCGGCATTGTGTCCCCTCCTTGCTAGTGACTAGCTTGTACAACACATTATAAGCACTTGTGTCATAGAATCAGAATGAGTATGGTGATCTGCCACAGCAGAGCACAGGAGAGGATGATTTTGGCAGACCAAAGTGTGAGGTTGGAAAAAGGCAAACACTCTTCAAAGAACTGTAGAGGAAATTCTTTTCAAAGCATTAGAACAATTCATTTCCCAATTCATTGCAAAGTTTGAAACTATAAGGTGATAATTTAATATTCATTTTACCTTTGTTGATTTCCTTTACTGTTAGAGATAAGAGTAGAGAGATTTTAACAAAATTGTGAAGATTGTAGAAGAATCCTAATTCATGCTTTTTTTCTGATTTATAAATAGTTTTAAAGACAAGGTATTCAGAGATTCTTAATGGGAAAGTTTTAAATTTACATTCAGACAGTTATCAGTACATGAACAAAAACATCACAGTGTTGAGTTTCTCCTGATTTTTTTATCATTCCAGTGTGATCGCTGCTTGCCTCTTTATAATGACAAGCCTTTCCACAGTGGTGACCACATTCATGCATTCAACTGTAAACCTTGTGAGTGCAACAGTCATGCCAGCAGCTGCCACTATGACGCTTCTGTTGACCCATTTCCTCTGGAGCACAGCAGAGGTGGGGGAGGAGTCTGTGATGACTGCCAGCATCACACAACAGGTAACCCCAAATCCTAAATGTCTGGTTTAGCATGTGGCACCATGAGTGTCTATCTCTAGATGCAGGGTATTTTAAATTATGATATAGTTATTTTATTTGGGAATGTGATTTCAGGCTGTTGAATTTGGAAGCAAAATCTGTTTTATCAAGCCTCCCCTATTCAGAAATAGTCCTTCATTGTACATTTGCAGGAAGATATTCCTTCCAAAGTGTTCACATCATTGACCAAACTGCTAATTTGTATAACTTAGCCTAGTTCAGTTTTAAAACATCTTTACAGTGAGTTACTTAATATTTCTGTCTTTCTTGTGTCTGGTTTCACACATGGACATGTTACATTTACTCAGAATTTACGCAGAAACCAATAATCTTTTGAAGACGTTATATGCATATAGACCAACAAGATGGCTCATAGGAAAATGAGCTCACTAGAGAGCTCAACCCTAACCCTGACAAAATGAACCGGGTCCCTAGATTATATCTGGTGAAAGAAAAGTACTGACTCTGGCAAGTTGCCCTCTGGCCTTCACAGGCTCAGAATGATGCACGCGTATTTACTATACTCATGCACACATACATTTGCACACACACACACTCACACACAATGTACAAAAGGTTATAAATACAGACAGTGATAAATATTTCTCTGTAGCTTCTACGATAACAGCCACTGAGATCCCTGTTTTCTGAAGAGCAGTATTAATATTAAAATGAAAGCAGGCAGCATCAGTGTTTGTGAGATATAATGTGAATATAATGATCAAAAAGTGTTACAATGGGCATGAGTGAATGGATTGTATAACTATTGATAACGTAAAATAGCATGAGAGCCTGGCCAGGGGCCAGAGCCGTGAAGGTGAGTATTCCTGGGCTTATGGTGCAAGGACAGGTTCCATAGTAGAGACACATCAGCATACATGAGTGTCAACATTCTAGAAACATTAAGAATTCATTTATTTATTAACTAGTCAGAAGCTAATATACCTCGGAATGAAAAATATAGTTGCTTATATGGTTTTCTGATAATGGGTCCATTTCCAGCAGCAACAGAGTCCATGTCAGAGATAGCCCCCCTCCCTTTACTAGACGGCCCACCCACATGAAGCCTGAGCTGCCCATTGGCTACATCTTTGTAGGGGGGCTAGGACCAGGCCATGTGTGGTCCTTGGTTGGTGCTTCAGTCTCAGCAAACCTCTCTGGGCCTTGGTTATTTGGCTCTGTTGGTTTTCTTGTGGATCTCCTAGCATCTCCAGGTCCTTTCCCCTTCCTCCCACTTTCCCACAAGACTCTTTATGCATCTTCCAATGTTTGGCTGTGAGTCTCAGAAGCTGTTTCAACACACTATTTCTGGGTGGAGCATCTCAGAGAACAACTCTGCTAGGCCCCTCTCTGCAAGCATAACAGAATTAATAGTGCCAGGGGTTGGCTCCCTCACATGAGGTGGGTCTTGAGGTATGTCTTGGGTTTGTTCAGGAATTGGTTAGACATCCCCTCAATTTTTGTCTTATCTGTTCTATATTTATCCCTGCACATCTTGGAGGCAGGGTAAATTTTGAGTTGAAGTTTTTGTTAGTGGGTTGGTGTTCTTGTGTATCTACAGGAGACTTGTCTAGTTAGAGAGTATCCTCTTCAATCTCTATGGCCCCTGCTACTAGGAGTCTCTGCTGTTATCCCCCTCATATCCTCTAAGGAGACTGCCCTGATTTAGGTCTCCAGCTTGTCCCAGAGATGCACCACCCAGAGTTTCTCTACAGGCCTTCTGTTCTCCTTCCCCAATTTCACTAGGTCTAATTCTCACCCTCATACCTCTCTGTGTTCCTTCTCCTTCCTTGTTCCCACTCTTCAACCACTACCGCTGTCTATTGTATTTCTCCTTCTTAGTGAGATTTAAGCATCCTCCCTTGGATCCTCCTTGTTACTTATCTTATTTGGGTCTGTGGATTATTGTATGTTTATCCTGCCCTATATGGCTAAAACCTAATTATAAATGAGAACATACCATGTGTGTCTTTCTGGACATGGGTTACTTCACTCGGGATGATCTTTTCTGGTTCTATATATTTGTCCGCAAATTTCATGATTTCCTTGTTTTTAATGGTGGAGTTGTATTCCATTATGTAAATGAACCACAGTTTCTTTATCCAATCTTCAGCTGAGGGAACATGTATGTTGTTCCAGGTAGTGGTTTTATTAATAAGGCTTCTATGAGCATAGTTGAGCAAGTATCCTTGCTGTATGTTGGAGCAGCTTTTGGGTACATGCCCAAGAGTGGTATAGCTGGGTCTTGAAGCAGAGTAAGGCCTTCTGAGAAGGTGCCAGATTGATTTCCAAAGTAGTTGTACAAGTTGCACTCCCACCAGCAATGGAGGTGTGTTCCTCTTTCTCCACATCCTCACCAGGCAGCATGTGCTGTCACTTGAGACTTTGATCTTAGCCATTCTGACTAGTATAAGATGGAATCTCAGAGTTGTTTGGATTTGCATTTCCCTGATGACTGAGAACGCTGAGCATCTCTTTAAGTGCTTCCCAGACATTAGAGATTCCTATATTGAGAATTCTCTCTTTAGTTCTGTACCCCATTTCTTAAATTGGGTTATTTGGTTTGCTGGTGTTTAATGTTTTGAGTTCTTTATATATTTTGGATATTCACTATTTGTCAGATGTAGGGTTGGTGAAAACCTTTTCCCAAACTATAGGCTGTCATTTTGTTCTACTGACAGTGTTCTTTGCCTTACAGAAGCTTTACAGTTTCAAGAGGTCCCATTTATTAATTGTTGATCTTAGAGCTTGAGCTGTTGGTGTTCTGTTCAGGAAGTTGTCTCCTGTGCCAAGGAGTTCACGCCTCTTTTCCAATTATTCTTCTAACAGGTTTAGTCTTTTTAGTTTTATGTTAAGGTCTTTGATCCACTTAGACTTGAGTTTTGTCCAGGTTGATAAATATGGATCTATTTGCAGTTTTCTAAATGTAGAAATACAGTTATACCAGAACCATTGGTTAAAGATGCTTTCTTTCTTTTTTTCCATGTATAGTTTTGGCTCTTCTGTCAAAAAGCAAGTGTCCGTATACGTGAGTTTATTTCAGGTTCTCTTGTTTCAATTCCATGTATCAACCAGTCTATTTCTATGCCAGTACCGTGCAGTTTATTACTATTTCTCTGTAGTAGAGCTTGAAGTCAGGGATGGTGACACCTCTAGAAGTTCTTTTATTGTATAGGATTGTTTTAGGTATTATGGTTTTTATTTTGTTTTGTTTTTCCATATGTAATAATTGTGTTGGTATTTTGATGGGAATTGTATTGAATCTGTTGATTGCTTCTTGTAAGATAGCATTTTCACTATGTTGATCCTACTGATCCATGAGCATGGACATCCTTCCATCTTCTTATATCTTCTTCAACTTCTTTCTTTAGAGACTTGAAGTTCTTGTCATACAGGTATTTAACTTGCATGGTTAGAGTTACACCAAGATACATTATATTGTTTGTGGATATTGTGAAGTGTGTAGTTTCCCTAATTTCTTTCTTAGCCTATTTGTTGTTTGTAAACAGAAGGGCTACTGATTTTTTAAATTATTCTTGTATCCAGCCACTTTGCTGAAAGTGTTTATTCAGCTGTAGGAGTTCTCTGGTAGAATTTTTTAGGTCACTTATATATACTATCATATCACCTATGAATAGTGATACTTTGACTTATTCCTTTCCAATTTGTATCCCTTGGTCTCCCTTAGTTGTCTTATTGCTCTAGTTAGAACTTCAAATACTATATTGAAGACATAAGGAGAGAGTTGGCAGCCCTGTGACTGCTTTTGGTAGAATTACTTTGAGTTTCTCTCCATTTAATTTAATGTTGGCTCTCAGCTTGATGTCTATAGCCTTTATTATGTTTAGGTATGGGCCTTGTGTCCATGATCTCTTTAAGATTTTCATCATGAAGGGATGTTGGATTTTGTCAAGGCTTTTTCTGCATCTAATGAGATGATCATGTGATTTTTTTTCTTTTCAGCTTGTTTATATGGTGGATTGCATTGATAAATTTTCCTGTGTTGAACTCCCTACATCCCTGGAATGGAGCCTACTTGATCATGGTGGATGATGTAATTGATGTGTTCTTGTATTCAATTTCTAGTATTTTATTGAGTTTTTGTGCATCAATGTTAATGAGTAAAATTGGTCTGAAATTCTTTTTGTTGAGTCTTTGTCTGGTTTAGTTAAAATGGTGATTTTGGCTTCCTAGAATGAGTTTGACAATGTCCCTTCTGTTTCTATTTTGTGGAATAGTTTGAGGAGTATTGGTATTAGCTCTTCTTTGAATGTCTGGTAGAATTCTGTGTTAAAACCTTCTGGCCCTGGGGTTTTTTTGTTCAGGAGATTTTGATGACTGCTTTTATTTCCTTAAGGGTTATAGGACTGTTTAAACTGTTTACCTGATCTTGATTTAACTTTGATAAGTAAAGTATATCAAGACAATGATTTATTTCCTTTAGATTTTCCAATTTTGTGAAATATAGGCTTTTGAAGTGAGACCTAATGATTCTTTTTTATTTCCTCAGTGTCTGTTGTTATACCCCCCTTTTAATTTCTGATTTTGTTAATTTGTATACTCTCCTTTTTAGTTAGTTTTGCTAACAGTTTGTTTGTCTTGTTGATTTTCTCAAAGAACCAGCTTAGTTTCACTGAGTCCTTGTATTGTTCTATTTGTTTCTTATTTATTGACTTCTGCCCCGAGTTTGATTATTTTCTGTTGTCTACTCTTTGGTGTATTTGTTCCTTTTTATTCTAGAGTTTTCAGGTGTGGCATTAAGTTGTTAGTATGGGATCTCTTTAATTTTTTATGAAGGTACTTAGTGCTATGATCTTTCTTCTTAGCTGCTTTCATTGTGACCCATATGTTTGGATATGTTGTACCTTCATTTTCACTGAATTCTAGAAAGTCTCTAATTTCTTTATTTATGTATTCCCTGGCCCAGTGGTTATTGAGTAAGGAGTTGCTCAGTTTCCACGAGTTTGTAGGTTTACTGTTGATTCTTTTGTTGTTGAGTTCCAGCTGATAAAATACAATGGATTATTTCAATCTTAATGTATCTGTTGAGGCTTGCTTCATGACCAGTTTTGGAGAAGGTTCTATGAGGTGCTAAGAAGAGGTACATTCTTTTGTGTTTGAGTGAAATGTTCTGTAGATTGTCAGTTAGGTCCATTTGATTCATGACATCTAGTAGTATAATTTTCCTCTGTTTAGTTTCTGTCTTGGTGATCTACCCACTGGTGAAAGTGAGATGTTGAAGTGTCCCACTATTAATATGTGGGGTTTGATGTGTGATTTAAGCTTTATTAATGTTTCTTTTATGAATGTGGGTGCTCTTGCATTTGGGGCATAGATATTTAGAACTGAAACATCATTTTAGTGTGTTTTTCCTTTAATGACTATAAAGTGTCCTTCCCCATTTCTTTTGATTAATTTTGATTCAAAGTCTATTTTGTTAGATAGAAACTCCAGCTTGCTTCTTGGGTCTGTTTGCTTGAAAAACATTTCCCCAGCCCTTTACTATGAAGTAATATATATCTTTATTGCTGAGGTGTGTTTCTTGTATGCAGCAAAATGATGGATTATGTTTTTACCTTCATTCTGTTAGACTGTGCCTTTTTATTGAGGAGTTGAGGCCATTGATGTTGAGAGCTATTAGTGACCAGTGGTTGTTAATTCCTGTTATTTTGATGTTGATGTGGTAGAGTATGTGTATTTACTTTCTTTTGGTTCTGTTGATATGAGGTTATTTATTTCCTTTGTTTTCCAGGATGTGGTTAGCTTCCTTGGGTTGGTGCTTTCCTTCTAGTATCTTTTTAGGGCTGCATTTGTGGACAGGTACTGTTTAAGTTTGTTTATATCATGGAATATCTTGCTTTCTCTCTCTGTGTTGATTAGATGTTTTGCTGGGTATATTAGTCAGGGCTGACATCTGTGGTCTTGAAGATATCTGCTCAGGTCCTTTTGGCTTTTAGAGTTTATGGTGAGAGTTTTGGCTTTTAGAGTTTCAGGTGTTGTTCTGATAGGTTTGCCTTTATACATTACTTGGCCTTTTTCCCTGGCAGTTTTTTTTTTTTTAATGTTCTTTCTTTGTTCTGTGCACTCAGTGTTTTGATTATGTAGGGGGAAGATTTTCTTTTCTGGATCAATCTATTTGGTGTTCTCTAAGCTTCTTGTATGTTTATAGGCATCTCTCTCTTTTTTTAGTTTGGAGAAGTTTTCTTCTATGATTTTGTTGAAAATATTTTCTGGGCCTTAAAGCTGAGAGTCTTCTTCTTCTATTATTCTTAGGTTTGCTCTTTTCATAGTGTCCCAGATTTCTTGGATGTTTTGTGTCAGAAGCTTTTTAGATTTGACATTTTCTTTGACTGATGTATCAATTTCTTCAATCATATCTTATACACCTGAGATTCTATTTTCTCTCTCTTTTATTCTGTTGGTGATGCCTCTATCTGTAGTTTTAGTTCTCTTCCTTAGGTTTTCCATCTCCAGGATCGCCTCAGATTGTGTTTTCTTTATTGTTTCTATTTCCATTTTTAGGTCTTGAGCAGTTTTATTCATTTCTTTCTCCCATTTGATTGTATTTTCCTGTATTTCTTTGAGGGGTTTATTTTCCTCCTTTTTGGCCTCTATCATTTTCATACCCTCAGATTTAAGATTGTTTTCTGGCATTTTAGATGTGACAGTATATCCAGAGCTTACTGTAGTAGGATTGCTGTTTTCTGGTGATGTCATATGGCTCTGGGTTCTGTTGCTTGTGTTCTTGTCATCTGGCTGTCTCTGGTGTCAACAGGCCTGGTGGTCTCTGATGATCAGGCAGTTCAGGAGTAGGCAAAGAGGGCTCTGAGCTGAATGTTACATGACACCCCACAGGACTCCTTGGGATGGCAGATGTTGTGTGTTGGAAGCCAGGGCATAGATCACCTTTGCTGGCCTTGTCCCAGGTGTATCAGACAGGTCATGAGTAGCTGTTGGTGTTATAGAGTCAGCTGGCACTATAGATCAGATTTAGTCATGTAGCTGCTTGCTAGCCAATCAGGAACTGCACTCTCAGCTCTTAGATTCATCTTGGAACTTAAAACTAGGTCCAACATCTTGGACCTTAAAACCCTGTATGTTCCTATTGTCCAGCTGTTCTCCACACGGGGACCCACGGAACAGTGGGTATGGGGTTGGGATTCTGACCCTGGTATCTAGGTGCTGCTCTCGGGGAAGCAGGAAGAATCTGAGGTCTGGTTGTTGGAGCAGAGCAACCCTGGAACTGGGGACCCAGCAGAAAGTGCTAGGTACTTCAAGTCCAGGACCTCTTGCAACTCTTGGAAACAGGGGATGGCTATGGAGAGCCTGGAGTTGCACATCCCCAGCTCCTGGGATGTCCCCTCCCATCCAGTGCAGCAGGTTACTCACTAACTTCAGAATGTCTACTTTCTTCCACTTCTGTAGGTGTCATCTGCAACATTTGTAGCAGTTCCTCACATTTTGCTTTAGAAATAAGTGCCTGGACATAGAAATGCAATTTTAAGTTTAGAAGTGGATTCTTTTACAAATGTATGCTCCCTTACAAAGCAAAACTTCCCAGAAGTGTGGTATTGCATAACAGATGGGTGTTTAATGAAGTAAAGCACCATTTGGAACAGGTTCACCATTTCATATGCTCCGGATCACTAAATTGGCAGGTAGAGATGAAAGGTGCATTGAAATGGACGTCCCCAAAATTATAGAATTTCCTCAAAGGAATACAATCTTTAATCTTGAATTATGCAGCAGATTGTAATGAATTATGAGTCATAATGAATAACCTATTCTGACACAGGAAGAAACTGTGAGTCGTGCCAGGATTACTTTTACCGACCCATTGGTGCAGATCCCTCTGCCCTCGATGTCTGCAAGCCCTGTGACTGTAACAGCGAGGGGACTAGAAACGGCAGCCTCTTCTGTGACCCGGTGAGTTACTTCAGTCATGGGAGGGGAATGGCTCTTCTGCTAGATGTTGATTTGGAATACTCTCCCAGGGTTCCCAGACTGTATTTTCCAGGAAGTTCTAAGTTGGCTTTTAAGTGATGACCAAAGCAGACGGGACCTTGGGTAGTGTCCGTTGTGAATGTTGACTGAGCGCTGCTCAAGGGTATTTCTGTAGAAAAGAAAGACTAACTGTAGTTTTAGTCTCCCAAACGTCAAGAAGAATTGGAGAGTGCAATTTTTATCAAACTGCAAAGTAATGAAGTATTTTCTCTAATTATAAATAAGATTTCAATCCCAAAGCCAGGAGAAGATAGTACTGCAAAAGCCAGTTTCATGAAGACTCAAAATACAATATATGTTTACATTCATAAAATAGGTTTGCCATCTATGTCACGAATTTAGATGTTTGACTTACATGAATGCAGAGCCTCACTAAGTTTGGCCCATAAATCCTATTCCTAGCCAACAGCTCTGTGTTATAGTTGACTGTCATTATCTCTAGTGTTGATGTGTCACACTCGTATCAATAAATGACTTCAGATAAAGGAAATTTAGTCTTATAAAAACTAACTCAATGATTGTATTAGTTTTAACGAATATGTATTATTTTGAATAGTTTAACACTTAATGGTTAGATCAAGAAACTCAGTTGTAGAATGTTTTATGAATTACATCATAAAAATAAGAAATTTAAGATAAGATATATTTGTCAAAGAACTTTCAGCAAACAAGGTGAGGTGGGAATTTCTTGTAATCTAGGCATTTGGAAGGCAAACAAAGAGAGAGCATCAGTTTAAATCCAGCCAGCCAGGGCCAGATAGCAAATTTGAAGACAGCTTGCGCTATATAGCAAGACTTGTCTCAAATCAGTTTCTAAACAAAAATGATAGAGTAAATAAAAATACAGATTAAAGATATGGATGGTGGTCAAAGTGCGTTAATGACGTATGCCAAGTTCTTCATTGAAACGCTCAGAACAGACAACTAACAAGGATCGTTTCCCCTGGTTTATTTGATGATATCAAGAGCTTTGCTCTCTGTTGATGGAGGCTGAAGCCATAGTCTTGGCAGGTGAGCAAATGAATCCCAGCCTTCATCATGCCACTCTTCATATATTTCTTCACACAGCTCTTTCTACACACATGCCATGTCTTTGTGTTTGTAGTGTGTGATGGTATCTAGGTTGCCAACTGGTCACCCTGAGGGAAAGAAACCTTAATGGAATATATAGCCTCACATTGATCTGTGGGCATGTTTGTGATTTCTAATTAATAGAGGAGGGCCAAGCCCACTGTGAGCACACCATCCTTAGACAGGTCAGCCTGGGCTTTATAACAAAGGCAGCTGAATGCAAGCTTAGATGTGATGCAGTGAACAGTGGTCCTCCGTGGTCTCTGCTTCAGTTCCTGTCCCCAGTTCCTGCTTGGAGTTTCACCAACTTTTCTCCGTGTCAGACTGTAAGGTTTAAGCCAAGTAAATCATCTCCTGGTTTCTTGTCATGATGGTAGTTTTCACAGGAGCAGAAACCAAACAAGGAAACACACATACTTACACACAAACACATGTACAATTACAGAGATACGCAGACACACACATACACACCACACTCACATAAATACACACACACATATACACAAACACACACATGATCTGGCTTCTACCTTCTTACAATACATACACTCTGGACATCATACATAAATAATCATTGGCTGTTCTAATGTCATGAACTCTGTGACTAAATTTTTTCTAGTAATTTTAGTTCCACATCAGTGTGTATAATCTGGATCAACACTCAGGTATATAATTTAAAGCTATATCAATATGAAGGTGAGAATTACAAGTACACACAAGCCATACTCATATTAAAAACATGTGAGCAATCCACAGGTGCAAGGCAGTAATATCCTCTGCCCACTTCTGTTCCACATTTTTCTTGCTGAGTTTAGACAATGTAAATTAGGCCAAAAATGAAATTAATGGATTTGAATAGGAAATGTCTGCATTTATACATAATATAATCTTATTTCTGGAAAAAAAAATAAAAAATATTAAATGGAGTGTGGAAGCACACATCCAATATCATAAAATTGGGAAAGTAGGCATGTAAATCCCAGATAACTGGGACCACATCATGAAGCCAGTCTCCAACAAATAGATAAGCAAACAAAACAACAACAGAGCTCCAAATGAACAAAACACTAAATTTAAAAAATTCTCCAAACTATTATAACACCTATTCAAGATTTAAGACAAATGCAAAAATAATTCTATATGGCAGCAATAGTCTAAAATCATTAGGAAGACTGCATCATATAAGACATTTTCAGGAGGGAAATATTCAGGAGCAAATTTACTAAAAGATTGTCAAAGTTTATATTCAGAAAACTATGAAGCATGCTTGAACGGAATCAAAGAAGATCCCAGCACATAGAATGGCAGCTACTGTTCATGTGTCAGATGGCTGAATGTTTTAAATCAGAGTCACTCATCCACCTGGCCTGCTGACTAACGCTATGTTCATAGTAGAAAGTACAATCAATACACGCATTCAACTATAAAGGCTCCCTTTAAAGATCTGAACAAGATGATACAAGATTCAAAAATTTCAAAGCACAAATGTCTAAAAAGAGTCATAGAAAGCAGTACAGAGTTAGATTACTTCTACTTTCTAATGTATTATTGTTTTCCAATATTTAATAGGATAGGACAGAAGGGTGTGTGTGTGTGTGTGTGTGTGTGTGTGTGTGTGTGTGTGTGTGTTTGTATAAGTGTAATATCCATCTATCTATCCATACATCCACCCATACATCCATCCCTTAGGTAGAATTGGGGGTCTAGAAATAAATTATTTTACAGAAAACTGATGTTTTGATGAAGGAATCAAAGGAGTTCATTAAGGAAAGCATTTTTTTTTTTTTTACAATAAATGTTTTTATTACTAAGTGTGTATCCATATGCAAAAGAGGAAAGATAGATCTTTACCCTATACATCTTTACATTACATTTTAAAATATGACAGACACTGAGTCCAGGAGCTAAAAAAAATCACAAAATTATTATACAGAAATAGAATTTAGGATATATTACAACAGAAATTGCATAAATGATTCTTCAAAAAAATCCAATCATTTGTGTTTTAAAAGATCCTACCAAGAAAGTAAATAAACTGCCCCTGAAATTTCCAAGGCAGATAATCTGATAAAATACTATCTGGTATATATGAATAACCATTATAATTTAATAGCACAAGATACACATAAAGATGTAAATAGATGTTGCCCCCCCCCCAAGAGATAGAGAAATGCCTGAGAGATACATGAAAAGATCCTGGACATGCCCATCAAGAGCCTTCAAATTAAGACCAGAGTGAACCGTGCACATCCCTGGGAGGTGTGCAAGGAAAATATAGTGCACAGCAAGCAATAGTGAGCAGCAAAGAAACGGCAGCCCCCACAGACTGTTCTGTGGAAAGTAACTGCACCCATCTGGGAAAACAGCCTAGTGTTCCTCAGGATGCTGCCCAGAGTTTTACCATATAAATGAACTAAATACATATCAATTCATATGGATGATTGAAATAGAACGTAAGACAAAAGTAGAGGGAGGAGTAGGGACAAAGAAGACAAGAGGCTTTCAAGTACTTTATGATTTTTAGTAGATAAAATAATCTAGTTAAAAAATGTGTTAAAATATAAATAGCCTGTAAACTGCTAATTTTGACCCTTTGCAATTTCTTTAAAATTATTTCCTTTCCAGTTCTGCTTCATTTATAATTTTTATGGTTAGAAAGCAAGATATTTTTCCTTAAATCTAATATGTGGTAAAAGAGAGCGACACACAGGGACATGGAAATAAATGGAAGTAGTGGCAAGAGTTCCCAGGTTAACAACCGTCATGTATGTATCTCTAGTCACATTATTTTCAATACTTTAAATATAGAAATCATTGGTGACTTTAGGAATATTTTTCCATAATACATTGTTCAACTAGAAGTACAAAATTGTCTAAAAATATTACTGTCGTCACCAATGATGTGAGAATTCTAAGCTATTACATTAAAGAACAGTTTCCAATATCCATGCGGTTGTGATCCTTAATAACATTAGGAAGCAGACATGGACAGCAGGGCAGTGGACTAATCTCATTTTGTTCCAGCGACTGAAGAATAGCACCAACAGCAAAGGGCCTGCATCGCCCAGCTGAGGGGTCTGTGTTCTAAAGGAGATTTCCCCCTTTGGCCCTGGCCACCAGATTCTTGATCCAGTCCCACAAGATTGGGCAGTTAGCCTGCTGGTAGCGCAAGGAGTGCGGTGATTCTGCCCAGTGTGAAGGCCAAGATGGTGGGAGTAGCACGAAACAGTGCCGAGTCACCGAATCCTAACATTCATGTGCCAAAGCCAAGACCAAGAGAACATGTGAACCAGAGCAACCCTGTTAATTGCCGGGTGAAAGGAATGATCTCTAATTTAGAGGAGTTCTAATACAGAACCCGGGGGTCCCCAAGGCAGCCATGTGGGTTTAGAACATCTACGCACCTTTAAGTTGTACACAAGGACATCGTAGTGTTTCCATTCTTCCTGTATTTCTCTCTGGTATTTCTGAAGCAATGTGTATCTCTTCTGTGTGTGAAGCGGTACTTCATAGGATGCAGGGAAAGAGGTCCCAGTTTTACACAGTGGGCTTGGACATTGGCAGAGGTGCCCATGCAGGAAGTTCTCAGGGTGCCTCTCTACTTCCCTCTTTTTATGAATTTCCTGTCATGTCCCCTTGAGGCAGAGGCCTTCATTGTGTCTTTCCCTTTCTCGCAGTTAGTGTGAATTCAGCTGCGGTGAACTAGAAACCTAAGCTTTGATAATGCTTCATCGTGTAACCTGATGATGATGCATCTGCGCAGCATCTTTGGACCCACACCAAGGACAGGCATCTGGGGGGTCCTTTCCTGCCCTTGACCCACGGTGGAAGTGCATGGTGCAGGTGCCGTCTGCTGCCTCTGTGCCTCCCTCTACCAATGCTCCCTAGCTGCTTACCATAGCTGCCTCCACAGATGCTCTCCATGAAGCTGAGAGACTGGACTGAAAGGTCCCAGCGCACATCCTGGTTCTCGTAGACCATAGCCTAACAACTATACAACTGTTTCCCACCTTGGAGTCTCCGCAGCAGCTCTGCTCCCCTGTCTGCTCTGTCTTATTTCATTCAGGAGTTTAGCTGATGAAGGGGGAACCTCCCCCGCGTTCCTGATGCAGGAAGCTGGCCTTGTTCTCCAGCTCTGTGTGAGCAGGTCACTCATATACTAACAACTGTTCGTCTGACTGTCGTTCACAAGTCTGGGGTGAGGTCACTTGCAGAAGTTCCCATGGTGATGCCAATGCTGCTGGCCATGAGCCACTTTTAAAAGTATCTATAAAGTCTTCCTTTGCAGGCCAGAGTGGCCTCGACATTGAGATTCTCGTACCTCAGCCTCTCAGATGCTGGGATTATAGCTATTGGTGAGGCAGCTCACAGACCACTTTTCCATAAGGTGCAAGAACGTTTATCTATGCAAAGTGCCCAAGGGAAAGGAAACGAATGCATAAGTCACATGTATGTGGAGGGGTATGAATTTTTACATATGCAAAACCATGCAGGGAGTCATGTGCACGTAAGCACATACATATATACATACCATGCATACATACATACAAGGAGGTATGTGTACATCTGCTCATATTCGCAGGGAGCATATGTTCATAGGTAACAGACACATGTGTTCAGTCACATATAACCATGGTCAGATGGATGTCCCAACCTCTGGATTTAATAATAATAATAATAATAATAATAATAATAATAATAATAATAATAATAATAATAATAAT